>PVKC010044607.1:0-11547 GCA_004027635.1 Crocidura indochinensis | reverse complement strand
AAAAAAAAAAAAAACCATTGTCACTTCTTGGGAACATATTGGAACTCATTATCTAGTTATTTTCCTGGGACCATTTGGAAGTCAAACCTATTCTTTTAGTATACATCACTTTTCTACATTGCACCCCAAATTCAAGTCACTAAGGGAGAAGCTAGAGCAGAAAGGCAACATTTCATTGTCTTTATATATGTAATTTTGTTCTTGTTTTTGCTGTAAGTTTTCTTCTGTGGGAAAAGACATTGTAATTCATATTGTGCTGGATTTTCTGTACTTGGTTCAAATAGAGGAAGGAGAATCTGGAGAGATAATACAGGGGTAGGGGCCGGAGAGATAGCATGGAGGTAGGGCATTTGCCTTGCATGCAGAAGGATAGTTGTTCGAATCCCAGCATCCCACATGGTCCCCAAGCCTACCAGGAGCGATTTCTAAGTGTAGAGCCAGGAGTAACCTCTGAGTGCTGCTGGGTATGACCCAAAAACCAATATATATATATATATATATATATATATATATATATATATATATATATATATATAAAACCTCTGGGGCTGGAGAGGTAGCAGCGGTAGGGCATTTGCCTGATTTGATTCCTGGCATACCATATGGTTCCCCAGCTTGCCAGGGGTGATTTCTAAGTGTAGAGCCATGTGTAACCCCTGAGCACCACTAGGTGTGACCCCAAAACAAATAAATAATAAATACGTTAAAAAATACATATCCTCTGTTCTCTGAGAACTTTCTGGGGTCTGGGGATCAAAGTTGAGTCAGCCACTTGCAAGATAAACACCCTACTACTTTTTTGGGGTGCCACATCCAACTATGTTCAAGGCTTATTTC
Source organism: Crocidura indochinensis (assembly GCA_004027635.1). Taxonomy (NCBI): domain Eukaryota; kingdom Metazoa; phylum Chordata; class Mammalia; order Eulipotyphla; family Soricidae; genus Crocidura; species Crocidura indochinensis. The sequence continues at coordinate 10,710 of PVKC010044607.1, read as the reverse complement.
AGTCCATTTAGGGTCCACTCCTGGCTGGTCAGGGCTGAGTTTGGGGAACATACAGTGCCAGGGATTGAATCTGAATTGGACACGTGCCAGGAAAGTGCCTTTCCCAGTGCTCTAGGTCTCTGGCCCTGTTTTTGTTTTTTGTTCATTTGGCACTGATATTTGGCCATTCCTGGCAGTCACTCCTGTTAGCACTCAAGGGACCATATGAGGTGCTGGAAATGTAACTGGGGTTAGCTGTGTGCAATGCAAGTGCAATATCCCTGGTACTAATTCTCTGGTCTATTTGTTCCATATTACAAGTAGTTTATTTGCAGTATTATCCATATTTAGAAATGTTCTTGCTACTATAATACAGATAAAATGCTTGTAATAGGGGGCCGGGCGGTGGCGCTGGAGGTAAGGTGCCTGCGCTAACCTAGGATGGACCACGGTTCGATCTCCCGGTTCCCCATATGGTCCCCCGTGCCTGCCAGGAACGACTTCTGAGCGAATAGCCAGGAGTAACCCCTGAGCGTCACTGGGTGTGACCCAAAAACAAACAAACAAACAAAAAATGCTTGTAATTCGCCTAAGCTCTGTGTTGAAATGATATTGTCATCTCACAGGTAGATCATGGGTAGTTGTCATTTTCATACCTTGAGACTGTAATGCCTTGTATTCCCATTAGACTTTCCTCACCTACCCTGCATGCTCTGAACATGTCAGATCTCATATAGCAGCAGTTTTCTTTGTAAAAAATAAAATAAGATAAAATTCAGAGGCTTAGATGGCTGGAGCACTTGTGTCGCATACTAGAACTCCAAGTTCCATCCTTCCCACAAAATGGCTCCTAGCAGCAACAGAAGTAGCTCTGGGACTCTTAGCAGTGCCAGCTAGTGCAGAATCTGACTGCACAGAGAGGCTGTGAGCATAACTGGGAGATCCTTGTGTCCTCCAGCACAGCTAGGCAGTGCCCAGAGAGTGCCCAAAGAGTACCCTTGTCAGCAGTTTCAAATAATGGGATTCACAACCAAACCCTACAAAAATATGTTTGAAGACATTTCACTTAATTTATTTTCTTCTGTACTTCCTGTACTAATAAGCCTCACCTGTTTTCTCCACACCTCTGGCATCTCAACCATTTTGCACTCTTTCCCTTCTTTTGAGTGTAAAGTTTGGGCCATACCCTGCAGTACTCAGGGCTTACTCCTGGCTGTACTCTGGGATCACTCCTAGTGGTGATCAGAGAACTGTATTTGGTGTTGGGTATTGAATCAGGGTTAACTGCATGCAAGGAGAAGTGCCTTACCTGAAGTGCTATTGCTCTGGTTTTCTTTCTCGTTTCTTGCCCAGTCTTCTGTTTAACCAATTCCATCCATATTTCCAACAACTCATCAAGAAGCAAGAGATCTCTGACCTTCTTGAAGCTCTTACATTTCAACGTGATTTTATTTTTTTTATTTTTTTATGATTTTTTGGGGGTCACACCCGGCAGTGCTCAGGGGTTACTCCTGGCTCCATGCTCAGAAATTGTTCCTGGCAGGCACGGGGGACCATATGGGGCAAGGGGATTCGAACCGATGACCTTTTGCATGAAAGGCAAACGCCTTACCTCCATGCTATCTCCCGGGCCGCTCAACGTGATTTTAATGCACCGATAGATTTCCCTAGGGACTTAGTGATCTTTGGATGGTATAAAGGCTTGTATCAGAAGGCATTTGTCATCTGATAAAACCGAGAGGAAAAAACAATATCTGCAAAGCTCTAGCAGGATATTAAACCGAGAATTTATTTGATCTAAACATAAAAAAAAACTCCAGTGATATTTTTCAACGTACCCAACTTAAAATAAAAAAATTTTCAAAGTAACTAGACAACATAAAAATAGAAATGAAAGGTTTTTTTTCTTTTTCTTTTTTTAAGAAAGATTTTTAAATTAAAATTAGATTCTAGGATCCAGGATGTAGCTTGGTGGATAAGTGCATACCCTGCATGTGAGACTCTAAATGTCCAGCACTGCAAGACAAAAGAGAATTAATTAGACTCTACTAACTGGTCAGTTTTCATAAAGAAAAAAAAAAAGTATTTTTTTCTTGCAGCTTTGGGGCCATATCTGGTGGTGCTGTGGAAACTGTGTGGTACCAGGATCTGAAACTCTGCATGCAAAGCCTGTGCTTTGTCCTTTCTAACTCCCTTCCGAGCCTTGGCTGGATTTGTATTTTACTTCAGTGATTTTAATTTTGTTTTCACTTTTTGTGCCATACATAACAATATTCAGGGGTTATTCCTGGTTGGTGCTCAGGAATTACTCCTGGTGGGCCCAAGGGACCATAGGGGATGCTTGGGATCAAACCTGGGTCAACTACAGTCAAGGCAAGTGATCTATTTACTGCACCATCATTCTGGCCCCTGATTATTATGTAAGTTTATTTTGGGTTTTGGACCACACTCAAAGTGCTCAAGAGCTACTCCTAGCTCTGTGCATGGGGGACCATATGATGCCAGAGATCATGATATCAAACCCAAGTTTCCTTCATGCAAAACACAATCTCTGTGTTGATGTATCATCTTCCCAGCCACTGGGTTCACATTTTGTTTTTGTTTGTTTCCTTTTGTGCCATACATGGCAGTGCTCAGGGAATACTCATGATTCTGTAGTCAGGAATCACTCCTTCCAGGCTCAGGGAGTCAAAAGGAGTGCCAGGAATTGGTCCCAGGTTGACCACATGCTAGGCAAATCCCCTACCTGCTAAAATATTGTTCTGGTTCCTGGTTTAGTTTTTTTTTGTTGTTTTTTTTTTTTCATTTTTCTCCCCCTGTGTCCCATTTAGCTGTGAACTGGGCTTACTCCTAGCATTCTCTCAAGGATCATTTTAGAAGGAGCTCAAAGGGCAGTATGGGATGCTGGGGGTTGAATACAGGCTTGCTACATGCAAGGCAAATACCCTACACTCTATACATACTCTCTCTCACTTTCTCTCTGACTCTGGGTTAGATTTTTCAAAAAGTTTTATATTACACACATTTTATTTAGTTTTTGTTTTTAAGCCATATACAGCAATCAAGGGCTATTCTTGACTCTGTAGTCAGGAGTGGTCCATGATGGTGATGCTCATGGAGTTAAATAGGATCCAAAGCTTGCAGGGTTGAGGCCTGAGTGATAACACAGTGGGTAGGGCATTTGCCTTGCATGTGGCTGACCCAGGTTCAATCTCTAGCATCCCTTATGGTCTCCCAAATCTACCAGGAGTAATTTCCTAATGCGGAGCCAGGAGTAACCCTTGAGCACCATGATTGGGGCATCAAAACAAAATAAAACAAGCTTGCACCATCAAGTGAAAACTTCTTAACCCTGTATATTTCTCTGACCCCAGGTCTGACCCCAGAGCTGTTGCCCACAGCTCCTGCCTGCCACTATTTGCTACTGCTATCCTCTTCCCTCCTTCCACTAGAAGGGTGACAGGGATGGGCCATAGATGAAGTCACTGTTTTCCCCCATCACTGCAAAATTATGCTGAGAAAACTCAGTGAGGGTAGGAGATTGGGAGATTAAAAAATGGTACCAGTAATTTGATAAAAATTGGTAGTACTAAACTGGCCAAATAGCTTGCCCCCAAAATCAGATATATTCTGAAAGAGACAACACAGATATTTTACATGTGCAGTATGGATATATATTGAATAATACATAATTATCTTTGGTGTTGGTGAATACAATATAAATACACCTGAATACAATATGAATACATATACACATGTACTTTTTCACCTTCAGTGTAGGCTGTAATTAAGAGCTTCCCAAAGGGCACTCAGGCCCGGCCTAGAGTCCAGGAGGAAATAGGGGAATGGCTGGAGGCCTGCCAGGCCTGCCAGCACCCCCCAAGCTAGGGAGAGTGCCATTCGGCACGGGGCGTCCCCTAACCCCAGTACCTGGATAGAGCTGGCTTCCAGGATCAAGGCACCAGAAGCCAGCTATCTGCGCGGCTATCTCCCTTTGCTCCTCCTCCCTAGTGTAGGGAAGGTGGGGAAGCCTGGAGACCCCTAATGGAGTCCACCTGAACCCACAGCAGGCCAGCCGAGTTGGCACTCAGGCCCGGACTAGAGTCCAGGGGGAAATAGGGGAATGGCTGGAGGCCTGCCAGGCCTGCCAACCTCCCCCCATAGAGAAATTAAAAAAAAAAAAAAGAGCTTCCCAAAATTTCAGTACTTTTGTGATCTTACTGTTGAAGAACAGTTGTGTATTGATCTCCCAAAGTTTTGCTAAAAGGTAGAATGATATGATAAATTAAATACGAGGTAAATATAACAAACCGCTTCATGACCTTAAGGATGTTGTAAGGCATATTGTGATAGGCTTTATGTAGTTAGGTTTAAATGGAGAAAGAAGGGGCTGGAGAGATAGTACAGGGGAAGGACATTGCCTTGCATGTGGCTGACTTTAGGCTTAAATTGTAGCACCCCAAATGGCCCCCTGAATTCCATCAGGAGTGGTCCCTGAGTCTAGAGCCAAGAATAATTCTTTTTTTTTTTTTTTTTTTTGGTTTTTGGGTCACACCCGGCAGTGCTCAGGGGTTACTCCTGGCTCCATGCTCAGAAATTGCTCCTGGCAGGCACGGGGGACCATATGGGGCACCGGGATTTGAACCGATGACCTTTTGCATGAAAGGCAAACGCCTTACTTCTATGCTATCTCCCGGGCCCCCAAGAATAATTCTTGAGCACAGCTGGGTGTGACCCCAAACAAACAAAAATTAGAGTTGAGGGCGATGAATTTTGGAGTCTCAACTCATTAACCAAATAGGCTTGAGCACACACACAAAAAGGAAGGCAAAGAACTTTCCCTTCAGAGAAGAATTTAAACAAAGTCCCAGGATTGCATGATTTCCATCATAAAGGCAGACAGGGTATTACAGCTGGTGTGAACAGGAAGAAAGTATGCAGGGAGAGTGCAGGTAACTTACATAGGACATTTATTGACATGAAAATAAATGCCAATAGACAAAAATAAACGATCAAACAAAGTTGATCATTGCCTTAGCTATGTTTACTCTGCAGGGTATTGACATGTAGACTCAAGACTCAAAATGACAACTCCAAAAGGTCTTGGTACATGGATAAGAAAAAGTAGAGAGGACAATGGGAGAATTAAACTTGGCAGCTGCTTAAATATTGCCTGTGGAATAAAATCACAGTCTCTTCTCCCAGAGATGAAGCATGGAAATGGAATGGACAAGATGCATTTGTAGAGGAGAGAGATGAGTCAGAGCAAAACCAGGCTCTAATTTGGAAGATGGGGTGGAAGTAATGACATTAACCGAGATCCAGAACACTGGCAAAGTTCCAAGTTTGCAACTCAGGCGTGTGAAGGATGAAGTATGAGATGTTTGGACTGTCCAGTCAGAATCAAATAGGCAAAGAAACTTCAGTTCCGAAGTTTCAGGATGATAATGATAAACAGTTACAGATGTAGGCCAGAACCACAAGAATGGTTAACCTCCAATCTGGAACTGGGAATAACCAGTCACATCAGCAATCTAATTTTCATCAAAAATGCCCAGACATGCTGCTTGTATATGAGATACCAAGGATTATAGGTATAGATACCCCCACTAGAGTACATGGGAAACCTCCACACAATGAGCAAGCACTCAGGAAGGAAACAACATAGAAGTATTATTTTAAAATGTAATACTAGCGGTCCCCCAAGCCAGGAGCGACTTCTGAGCGCATAGCCAGGAGTAACCCCTGAGCATCACCGGGTGTGGCCCAAAAACCAAAAAAAAAATACAATAAAAAATGTAATACTAGCTAGGGATGTGGCTCAGTGGCAGATTACACGGCATGTGTGAAGCCCTGGGTTTGGTGTCACAAAATAAACAGATTAAGATATAATAGTTAAGGGTGAGCAGAATGACTTAGTGGAAAAGGCTCTAATCTGCAAGTGTGAGGTCACAGGTTGGATTCCCTATACTGCAACTGCAACAAGCTACAGCTCTACTTTTTGGGAGCTCAGGGGACCATATGTGGTGCCAAGGGATTAGAATTGGGGCCTACTGCATGCAAAGCAAATGACTAAATCCCTGTACTGTGTGCCCTGGCCTTGTGCTTTGTTGAAGGCTCCTCCAATAAGACAGATCTGCTGGGAGCAGGATTGATGCTATCCTGTGTCCTGTGTATTGCTGTGGTGTGAAGGTTCCACTCCTGTCTTGGACCAAACCATGAACGCACTAAGGAATGGACCAATGGCTGAGGGAATGAAGTGCCTTCACACAGCCGTGCCAAGGGGCACCAAAGCCAGACTGTAGTGTGGAATGGATCAGAGAAAATGTTCTGCTCTGAGCTCAAGAGCTGGCATTGGTGTGTCTGGGTTCGCAGTGCAGTGATGTCAATCATTGTCACAGAGCAGTCCCCACAGCTTGGCTTCTGGTGACCCAGTCTGGGCTGTGGGTTGGAATATTAAATGACATTGTGTTTCTGTCGCTTGCTGAGCTGCTTGAGTCACAGCCGCAGTGAAACAAAACAAAATCAAAAACGTTTTAACAAAATTAAAATCTCTGTGGGGGAGGAGAAAGCAGCCAATGAAAGAAATGGTCTAATTGCTACAAATACAATAAGGAACACAGGGAGGAAGGCACTCAGTGATTTAAAAATAGTCTAAAATTTGCTCCCTGTTGAATTTTCTGGAAAATAGACTCTAGCAAAAGGGGGCTGAGGGGCAAAGACATAAAAGCTTTTTTCCTAGGAGAGCAGATTGAAATAGATCAATTACCTCTTGTCATATCCTATTTCCAATCTAATGAATTACCTTTTTAAAAGCTTGGCTCTGTAAGGGTTGGATCTGGCATCAAGAAGGAAATTCCTAATGTGACTCTCACACCAGTGGAAAATGATGGGGATGATAATGCACCGCTGTATCTTGGGGAATTAGCACGAATAATTCTAGTCAATGTGGAAAAAATAAAATGTGACTAAATATTTATGGTAAATTAGAGCTCAGAGAAGCTGCTTGCATTTAATTTTATTCAAAGGGATCTTTCTGATTGTCATTTTCAGCAAAAAAAAAAAAAGTTAATAAAACCCTCCATATAAAAAGTACTCTTAGGGAAATAAAAGCTTGCTTGCTTTTTCAGTGGCTGAGAGAACTAGCCCAATGGGCTGGAGCTCATACTTTGCATACAGGAAGCCCAGTTTTGAATCGTGCCATTGAATGATTTTTTGAGTATGGTCAGAAGTAACATCTGAGCACCAAAACAGTAGTCCCTGAACACTTTTTGGTGTAGTCCTGTTGTAATGATTGTTCTATTAATAAAACACAGAGACAAACTATGGCAGGAGAATAAGGAGGCCTCCATTACTACACTGGTTGATCAGACTGGTGAGTCCAGGCTAGTGCTCAGGGGTCCCAAGAACTTGTTTTTATAGGTCATTACTGCAAACTCATCATGACTTTAGCTTTATGCTCAAGCAATACAGGGACGCATGTATATCATGTTGCCTTCTCAGTATGGCTACAGTGAGTTTCGTAAAAAATCAGCATTTTCTTAGCTTAGAATAGGGAAGCTCATCCTAAGTACAGACAATTTTTAAAAGAAAATTATTTAATCACCATGATTACAAACAGTTTTGTAGTTGTGTTTCAGTCATAAAGAGAACACACCCCCTTCACCAGTGTAACATTCACACCACCAATGCCCCTCATACCCATCCTCCCCCAAACCCTACCTGTATTTCAGACAGGCATTCTACATCTCTCAGTTATTACCATTGTTATGATAGTTGTTAGTGTAATTATTTCTCTAACTGAACTCACCACTCATTGTAGTAAACTACATCTCATGGGCCAGTCCTTCCAGCCCTCATCTCTATTGTCTCTGGATATTATTACAATAGTGGGTTTTTTTTATAAATTTTTTTTGTTTTTTGCTTTTTGGACCACACCTGGTGACGCTCAGGGGTTACTCCTGGCTATTCACTCAGAAGTCGCTCCTGGCAGGCACAGGGGACCATATGGGGAACCGGGGGATCGAACCGTGGTCCGTCCTAGATTAGCGCAGGCACCTTACCTCCAGCGCCACTGCCCGGCCCCCAATAGTGTTTTTTATTTTTCTTAAAACCCATAGATAAGAGACACTATTCTGTGTGTGTGTCTCTCTCTCTGACTTATTTCACTCAGCATAATTGTTTCCATGTTTATCCATGTATTGGAAAATTTGATGACTTCAGTTTTTGGTGACTGCATAGTATTCTATTGTGTATATGTACCATGGTTTCTTTAGCCACCCATTTGTTGTTGAGCATCTGGGTTGTTTCCAGATTCTGGATATTGTAAATAGTGCTTCAATGAATATAGGTGTGCAAAGGCAGTTTTATATTGTGTTTTTGTATTCCTGGGTTATATTCCTGGAATGATATAGCTGGATCATACAGGAGCTAAAGTTCCAATTTTTTGAGGAATCTCTATATTGTTTTCTGGAAAGGCTGAAGTAGACAGCATTACCACTAGCAGTGAATGAGAGTTCCTTTCTCTCCACATCCCCGTCGACATTGATTGTTCTTGTTCTTTGTGATGTGTGCCAGTCTCTCTGGCATGAGATGGTACCTCATTGTTGTTTTGATTTGCATATCCTCATGATTAGTGATATGGAGCATTTTTTCATATGTCTTTTGGCAATTTGTATTTTTTCTTTGGGAAATTGTTCATTTCTTCACCCCATATTTTGATGGGGTTAGATGGTTTGTTCTTGTTAAGTTCTGTCAGTATCTTGTATATCTAGATATTAGTTCCTTATCTGATGTTTATTGGGTGAATAATTTCTCTCATTTTGTGGGTGGCCTTTGTATCCTCGTCACTATTTCCTTTGAGGTGCAGAAGCTTCTCAGCTTAATATAGTCCCATCTGTTTTATCTCTGTTTCTATTTGTTTGGACAGTTCTGCTTCCTCCTTGAAGATGCTTTTAGTCTCAATGTCATGGAGTGTTTTGCCTAAGTGTTGTTCTATATGCCTTATGGTTTTGGATCTGATATTAAGGACTTTAATCCATTTGGATTTGACCTTTGTGCTTGGTGTTATGGAAGTCTGAATTCACTTTTTTGCACATGGCTGACCAGTTATCCCAACACCACTTATTAAAGAGGCTTTCCTTGCTCCATTTTGCATTTATTGTTCCTTTATCAAAGATTAATTGTTTAAAACTTTTCACGCACCAGCAAAGTCTTCTCTTGAAGTATATGCTATGAATCATTTATAAAATCAAGGATACAGGGGCCAGAGAGGTGGCACAAGCGATAGGGCGTTTGTCTTGCTACATGTTAACCTAAAATGGTCAGCGGTTCGATTCCCTGGCATCCCATACGATTCTCCAGGCCAGAAACGATTTCTGAGAGCATAGCCAGAAGTAACTTTTTAAAAAAAAATTTTATTGTGACTGAAGTTCCCAGCATGTCTCCCATATCCCCCTCCTTTACTCCCCCCCCCCGCCCCCGAATACTAGTGTAACTGGTCTCCACTTTACAGCTTATTGTAGGTTGGGTATCTATTCTGTTTGGTGTTCCAGTCTGGTCATTTTTTATTTATACTTCATGTTCATATGACTGGTCCTGGTATCATACTTTTCCCCCACCTCAACTTATGAGGCTGAATGAGTCAAGTTATGCTATTCTGTTGGAGATAAAAAGGTTAAGGAAAAGAGAAGAAAAATTTCGTATCAACTACTAAAAAATATAAATAAGGGCCCGGGAAGATAGCACAGCGACTTTGCCTTGCAAACAGCCGATCCAGGACCAAAGGTGGTTGGTTCGAATCCCGGTGTCCCATATGGTTCCCCGTGCCTGCCAGGAGCTATTTCTGAGCAGATAGCCAGGAGTAACCCCTGAGCACAGCCGGGTGTGGCCCAAAAACAAACAAACAAACAAAAAATATATATATATATATAAATAAAAAAAAAGAAAAGAAAAAAGAAAAAATCACCGAATAATATCCACAAGAGTGAAAAAGAAAGAAGTGGAAGAAAAAAGAGAAGGAAAATAATATTAAAAAACAAAACAAAACAAAACCAGAAAAAAGTGCTGAAGTGGCAGGGTTTAGTGTTACCCCACCTCTTTTTTTTTTTAATTTTTTTTTAGGCACAATAAGTATAGGGGAAGGAAGGAAATTCCTGTGGCCTAAGAGATTCAAGGTTTCTCCACTCTTGAAGCATATTGTCATGGGAGCAACCACTGTCTCCATACCTTCTCATTGCCATATCCCAGGTTTTTTTTTTTTTTTTTTTTTTTTTTTTTTTGTGATATCAGGAACCTTTCCTCTCGGTTGTGGATGAGAAAATCAGGCCACTGTAGCAAGCAGTCTTGGTATTTGCACAGGTCCTAGGACAAGGCCTAGGATAGAGTCTTTAAGGTTCTAGAGGTTCTGTTCCAACATTGTTGGTGTGTTCAGTTTTCTGTATCATGTGCTCCATGTTTTTGCTCATTCCCTAAGTCGAAGTCTAGGAAACCATGTTTCCAAAGGTTCTGCTCAGTCTCTGTTGTCAGAATTGGGCCTCTGTACTAAGAAATCTTGATTTTTGTCAGAGACCTGAGCTATAGCCTAGGGTAGGGTTTTCCTTAATGGTCTCAAGGTAAGCTCTACCCAGTCACGGCTGTCAACGTCAGTTTTCTGCAGTTAGTGCTCTTATTTTTCATAGTTCAAAGGACGATATATCTTCTGATCTCCACTTAGTGTTAGGTGATGTGATA
>PVKC010044606.1:0-11558 GCA_004027635.1 Crocidura indochinensis | reverse complement strand
AAGTAATAAACCAGAAACAGAGGGAGTCACTCAATCTAGAAGACCCTGGGGAGAGGGTGGAGGATATGGGAGACAGAATGGGAATGGAGGTGGAGGGAGGACAACTTGGTGATGGGAATTCCCCTGATTCAATGTTTATTTGTAAATGGAATATTACTGTGAATATCATGTAAACCACTATGATTAAAATAAAAAAGTTTAAAAAAAAGAATTAAGTAAAGTACCTACCCGACCCATAGAAATCCATATAATTTCTCTATCATTGTGATTAACATATTAGTTGGTATGAGTAACATCTTCTCATAGTCTAGTCTGCTTGTTTCAAACTTGCTAATTAAATCCCTCACTTTGCCAAAACATTCCTATAGGTAGGCAACTTATCCAGTGGTCAGAAGTCAGCTCTCTCCATCTGGCCTTATGTGAAAAACACAACAACAACAACCACAAAAAAAAAAACTCAAACGAAACAAAATATTACAAGTACTAAAAATGTCAAGGAACTGCTTGAAAATGAATGAACCTAATTTGGGATGGAAGACAATGTAGACATATCCTAGATTATTTACACCTCTCTCACCAATATGTATGCCCTTTCTGTTCTGGAACTTCTTGTTACATATTTTAGGACTTACAGACACAATCAAACTCTGTCCTCTCAGAAATCCTGGGCTATGGTAACAGATGATATTGGAACCATCCCCAAAGTCCACAACTGTGTGAATAGCCATGGGGAACTAAGATGGGTTGAATTAGTTATTCTGGTCAGTTTAATTTAAAAGCACTAATTTGTATTCTTCTGGCCTAGGAATAAATTCAGGGCATACATGAAAAACAAAATTTCCAACCACATTCCTTTATACTCATCTTTTATGTTTTACTGATTTTTCTTTAACTCGGTACATGTGGGCTGAGATTGAGGATGAGACTGCTTTTTAATTTCATGTTAATTAAGAAGCTAGATTATAACTTGAATCATGGGTCTCCTGTCTTCCATTTCCTTTTTCTGCCCATAAAATGCTCTAGTAATCATCAGAGATCATAGTAATTCCTGAAAGAACAGGAGGAGCTGGCTGTGATAAAGAGTTTATTCTTCGAACTTCAGGCGATCATTCAAAATCTCATTAAGAACATGTTTTTTGAGAATCCTTTGTATTTTCTGAGAAAACGTATTTATTAAAGGAAATACACTTCTTCATAGAGATGGTGAAATGAGAATAGATTGTGAATTGGAAATAAGAGACTATGTGTGTGTTTAATAGAACTTTTCCAGATGACCTGTTTGTCTCACAGAAACAGTATGTATGGATAAATTGATAATTCTGTATATAATATGATAATGCATACATTACTTCTGAATCCTGTGTGTAAAGTGTTTCTAAAAGTGTTTCAAAGAGAAAATACTATCTCCATCTTCAGCATAATAAGATTCTTTTAAAATTGCATCACACATGCATGGGCCTTATTAGATCCTAAACATTTGATTGTGAAACATTTTTATTTTTTGTCCACCAATTTTAATAGTTATTGCAAAAGGTGCTACATTCTGAGGTGGAAGCCTACTTTACTGTATAAAGGACTACAGTGAGAAATCACAGAGCAAGTCTTCAGAGTGTGGCTGGAGTACTGTCAGAGATGAAGTCAGAGAAGTAGGCTTGGTCTATGATCATAAAGGACTTGGTTTATATTCTAGATGAGATGAAAATTGATGTGGTATAAAATAAGTTGTCAAAAAACTCAACACTGTCAGTACTACTTTGAGAAAAGCTTTGGGAGGAGGGAGAGGTATCAAGGACAGGTTTAGCTGAAAGGGTCATGATTGTTCAGACTAGAGAGGCTATGTTGGCAATGTGAGAGATGGGTATTTCTGAATTTTGAAGGTAGAAATTAAGGAGATGCTGAGAATATGGAAGTCCAGAAATACAGCATCAGAGTCCTATTTGGAAGGTGCATCTTGGGTCCCACCCTGCAATGCTCAGTGCTTACTCCTGGCTCTAAACTAAAGACTCACCATTAGGTGCCTGCTGCCTTGCCTGCGCTAGCCTAGGACAGACCACGGTTTGATCCCCCGGTTCCCATATGGTCCCCCGTACCTGCCAGGAGCGACTTCTGAGCGCATACCCAGGAGTAACCCCTGAGCGTCACTGGGTGTGGCCCAAACCCCCCCCCCCAAAAAAAAGCTACTCAGGGAACCATGTACAATGCTAGGGATTGAACCAGGTTTGGTTGTATACAAGGTACATGCTTAAACTAACACTGTACTACCTCTCTGGCTCTTAGAGTCCTTTACTTTTGCAATACTAATTGATTTCCATGATGAACCTTAAATAATATTCCTCTTGAGTATATAAAGGTTTTCATTTTATGACAGTGTAACAGATTGACTGTTATTCAGAAATGTTTTCCTTGAATGCACTAATTGTATCATTTCAAAGAGTTGCTTAATCAAGCAAGAGTATTATAGCTACATCCTTAGGCTTTTTTGCATATATTTAATTCCAATAATTTTATTAGAAATACAAAAGATGTCATATTTTTATTTGGGGAGGGTTTGGAAAATCGAAAGTTTTATAGAAATCATATACCATGTGTAGTATACAACTTGACTTTGTAAGGAAAGCAGAAATCAGGAGACAAAGTCACCAGTCTCTCCCATACATTGTCTGGGTCAGCAAAGTGCAATAGTGGATACAATTATTAGACTCTACCCAGGTCCATACTACTGCTGAAATTCAATTTAGTAATTTCTTGTTCTTGTTAACTTCTTGAAAATCTTTAGAGGTTCTTCTTAAAATATTAATTAAAAATTGTTTTTAGGGCTGGAGAGTTAGCATGGAGTTAAGGTGTTTGCCTTGCATGCAGAAGGATAGTGGTTCGAATCCTGGCATCCCATATGATCCCCAAGCCTGTCAGGAGCAATTTCTGATCATAGAGCCAGGAGTAACCCCTGAGTGCTGCCAGGTGTGACCCAAAAAACAAAAAAAATCATTTTTAGTGGAACTGTTAAGTCTAAATTGTCTGGTACACCATTAACAAATTCAATGGCTTCAACTCTTCAAAAGCATTAGATCTTGAAACATGATTTTGTGTGTAGCTATTTTTCAATCTTTACTTAAAATTTTAATAGACATATTTTAAATAGTTCTAGTTTAACTTGAAATATCTTGTGACCTTTCTCATTTATAGTTTTTATTATTCATCTGTGTTATAATTTAAGTGACTTATTTTGTTCTTTTAAAAATATTTTAGTTAACTTTTGTGCCTAAGAGCTAGAAAGGGGATTAAGGCAATTAATAAAGGCACTTGCCTTACATACTACTGACTTGGCTTGATCCCTTGCACAGATATGGTTCCCAGAGCAATGCTAGTAATGATCTCTGAGCAGAGATCCAGGAGTAAACCCTGAGCACTTGTTGGATGTGACCCAAAAATGAAAAAAGAAAAATGAAACGACTTTGGGAGGGGTCATGTAGGATAGACATTAAATTTAGAGTCTCACAATAATGGTAGGCACATCCCTTACACCTAATCAACTATTTTTATTCCTCTAAGAAAACTTTAAAAAAATTTTAATATATAATTTTTATTTTAATCATATTGGCTTACATATTGTTGACAATCACATTTTAGGTACAAATTAACATAAAATCAGGGCAACTCCCATCACCAAATTGTCCTTTCTCCACCACTGTTCCCATCCTACTTTCCATATCCTCTTCCCTAACCCCCGGGGTTGCTAAAGCAAGTGGTCCTCCTTGTGTCTAGCTTACTACTTAGTGGTCTTGCACCTGTTTGGTCTTGGCTACCCCCTTTCCCCCCTAATTGGGAGGCGGGAATAGTTAGTTCAAGTTATGTGGTTTTGTTTGAAAAAGAGAAAATTAATAACCTGGAGAGAGAGGGAAAAATAGAAGAGAAAAAAAAGATAAAATAAATAAATAAATAATGGGATTAAATACTCCGGGAATGGGTCATCCTTGGTTTGAGAAACAAATAAAATATCCAGTGAGCATTCCAAAAAAAAAAGAAGTACCGTATAAGGTCATGGTTTTGAGATAGAAATGTGGCAGTACACATAAGAAAAGAAAAGAAGAAAATAAATAAGTAAATATAGAGAAATCCACTTCGATAGCCAAACCACAATAATGAGATCAACGAAAGATAGGTAAGTAAATAATAATAATAATACTAAAAGATTGTTTTGTGCTTGTGTTTTTTTTCCTCCTGCAGATGCACAGTGAATATTGGGGTCATTCGCAAAGGAATTTCCTTTGCCTAAGAGATACAGGGTTTCTCCACCCTTGCCATATATTGTCACAGGATTGACTATAGATTCCTTTCAGGTTCATTTACTCTCCCCTTGGTGCTTTTGTATGGGAGATTTCTGCTGTATCCTGGGTGATAAAATCAGACCTCTGTATCTGGAGGTCTTGGCATCTACACGAGCCAAGGAGTTGAACTTCTGCTTATGTTTTTGTGTGTGGTTCTATAAGTTCTGTTCCCTTAGTGTCGTTTTAATCTGTCTTCTGTGATTGGCAGACCTGGTCTTTGCGCTGGTCCTAGGGAGGGGCCTGGGATAGCGTCTTTAGTTATGTTTCCAGGAATCCCCTTCTGTTGCAATAGTCTCAGGCAGACCTCCGGAACTAGGGGATCATAGTTGTTATGTAGGTCGTAGCTCACGCCCTAGACTAGGACTTTTTTATTGGTCCCAGTATACATACAGTCTGGCCATGGTTCTGTCAACCAGTCGTCTGTAAATCATGATCTTGGCATATGGATAGACCAAAGGGTAACAAATCTTCTGGTTTTGTTACTTTAATTCTTTTAATTCAAAATTATTTATAGTGCTTGGTTTTTAGTGCCATGTTTATTCATTGAAATGTTTCATATATATTTACTTATAATTTTAGCATCTGTAGTTCTTGATTATCTAATTTTACTGTTTTACTATTTAATTCCATTTGTTTACTATTTTGTTTTCTGATTATTTTTTTCTGTTTTATTTTCTTTATGTATGTGGGTTTTGGATTATACTCTGTGGGTATTTTTTTGATTATTTGTATTAAAATTTTGGTCATCATTAATCTGTAGTAAATTTGGGACACTAGCTTCAATTTCTTCCTCTAGTTGAAGAATTTACTATTGATTCTGTGGGAAGCAGGGCTATTCATTGAACAATGGTCATTTGATTGCCATTTCTCAAACCTAGATTAATATGTGAGTGTCAGCTTCAGGTTTCCATCTAGCTTTTGGCTTTGCTTTCCCTCAGGAGAAAGAAACTGTACCTCCTAAGAGCATAAGAAGTTTCCCTTGAGTAATTATGCCCTTTGGATGTACGTATTGTTCATCCCTATCATATTTTTCCTTTTTTTAATAACTATTTTCCTACTTTATAAAATGCCAGGAAGTTCATTAAAATGGATTTTACTAGAATCTAGTTTTGTCATAAAAGGCCTTCAGAAAACCTAATGGGGCACACTGAAAGGAGCCAAAGCTCCAATTTAACTTTTTAATTTTACTACATTGATTTTACCACATAGGAAAAAATAAAATTTAATGGATATAGCTATTGACATTACTCACTATTTAGAAAGTCAACTTGAATTTATTTTCAACTCATTATTTAGGTCTGGCCTTTGTAAGAATATTAAAAATGTCATAGAACAAAATATATGCAACACACTTCTTTACAAATCACTAAATTTGTTTGTTCTTAACATCTTCTGAGTCCCCAGTGATATTTATCAGCTAACTGAAGGGCAGTTCCAGGAAATAACTTGCAGATATTGCTACTCAATCTCTGTGAACTCAGATTACTTAGGACAGTTCCAATGGTGGTGGGGATCTTCAGTGCTATTGCGTTATACTATGATGCTCATTGGGCTGTAGTTCTGGGATTGAACCCTGTTCTGGTGCATGTTAGCTATTTGTGCTAAACATTATACAATATCCTGGTCATTTGCTTTTATAAAAAAGCCCTTTGATATTAATTGATCAGAAATGAAAGATATTGCACAATAGAAACATTTGGGAAGAATTTTATTTTGTACAGGGTATTGTGGTTAGTGTGGCTCTGCAAACATAGCTCGAGATGTCACTTCCAAACACATTTAGTCACTTGGATCAAGTGACTTAATGCTTGGGCCCATTGGTTAGTGCAATATATTTTTAATATCTTTATTTAAACACCTTGATTACAAATATGATTCTAGTTGTAGTTGGGTTTCAGTCATGTAAAGAACACTGTGAATACCAGTGCAACATTCCCATCAACATCGTCCCAGATCTCCCTCCTCCCCACCTTACACCTGCCTGTACTCTTGACAGGTGTTCTACTTCCCTCATTCCTTCACATTGTTATGATAGTTCTCAGTGTAGTTATTTCTCTAACTGCACTCACCACTCTTGTGGTGAGCTTCATGTAGTGAGCTGGAGCTTCCAGCCCTCCATCTCTTTGTCTCTGAGAATTATTCAAAAATGCCTTTTATTTTTCTTAAAACCCATAAATGAGGGAGACTATTCTGCATCCCCGTCTCTTCCTCTGTCTTATTTCACTCATCATAATAGATTCCAAGTATATCTACATTTATATGATAGACAGTTTCTTTGCCATTCATCTGTTGAAGGGCATCTTGGTTGTTTCCAGAGCGTGGCTATTGTGAATAGTGCTGCAATAAATATAGGTGTGAGGAAGGGATTTTTGTATTGCAGTCTTGTGTTCCTAGGGTGTATCCATAGGAATGGTATAGCTTGGTCGAATGGGAGCTCAATTTCGAGTTTTTGGAGGAATCTCCATATTGCTTTCCATAAAGGTTGGACTAGACGGCATTCCCACCAGCAGTGAAAAAGTATTTATTTCTCTCCACCACATCCCATCAGCACTGCTTGTTCTCATTCTTTGTGATGTGTGCCAGTCTCTGTGGTGTGAGGTGGTACCTCATAGTTGTTTTTATTTGCATCTCCCTGATGATTAGTGATGAGGAGCATTTTTTCATTTGCCTTTTGGCCATTTGTATTCCTTTTTTTTTTTATCAAAGTGCCTGTCCATTTCTTATCCCCAATTTTTGATGGGATTAGATGTCTTTTTCTTGTAAAGTTCTGTCAGTGCTCATATATATTAACCCCTAATCTGATGGGTATTGGGTGAACAGTTTCTTCCACATGATGAGTATCTCTTCTGGTTGGGCACTATTTTCTTTGAGGTGCAGAAGCTTCTCAGCTTAATGTATTCCCATCTGTTAATCTCTGCTTCCACTTGTTTGGAAAATGAAGATACCTCCTAGAAGATGCCTTTAGTCTCAATGTCATGGCATATTTTACCTACATGTTGTTCTATATACCTTATTGTATCAGGTCTGATATCAAGGTCTTAAATCCATTTGAATTTTACCTTCGTGGTTGATCTTAACTTGGGGTCTATGTTCTCTTTTTAGCAAGTTGCTAAACAGTTCTGCCAACACCACTAATTGAAGAGGCTTTCCCTGCTCCGTTTAGGATTTCTTGCTCCTTTGTCAAAAATTAGGTGATTGTATGTCTGGGGAGCATTCTCTGAGTACTCGAGCCTATTCCACTGATCTGAGGGTCTGTCTTTATTCCAATACCTTGCTGTTTTGATAACTATTGCTTTGTAATATAGTTTAAAGTTGGGGAAGCTAATGCCTTCCATATTCCTTTTCCCTGGAAGTGCTTTAGCTATTCAAAGGTATTTATTTTGCCAAATTTATTTCAAAAGTGTATGATCCACTTCTTTGAAACATGCCATGGGTATATTTAGAGGGATCGAATTAAATCTGTATAATGCTTTGGGGAGTATTGCCATTTTAATGACGTTAATCCTGCCAATCCATGCGTAGGGTATGTGTTTCCATTTTAGTGTGTCTTCTCTTATTTTTTGGAGCAGAGAGTTACAGTTTTCTTTGTATAGGTCCTTCACATCTTTAGTCAAGTTGACTCCAAGATATTTGAGTTTCTGTGGCACTATTGTGAATGGGGTTGTTTTCTTAATGTTCATTTGTTCCCTATTATTATTGGAGTATAGAAAAGCCATTGACTCTTGTGTGTTAATTTTGTAGCCTGTCAAAATGAGTCTATTATTTCTAGAAGCTTTTTGGTAGAGTCTTTAGGGTTTTCTAAGTAGAGTATCATGTCATCTGCAAACAGTGAGAGCTTGACTTCTTCCTTTCCTATTTGGATTCCTTTGAAATTTTTTTCTTGCCTAATCACTATAGCAAGTACTTCCAGTGCTATGTTGAATAGGAGTGGTGGGAGAGGACAGCCTCTCCAGAATGTGCCAGAATTAAGAGGGAAGTCTTTTAGTGTTTCTCCATTGAGGATAATATTTGCTACTGACTTGTGGTAGATGGTCTTAACTATATTGACAAAGGTTTCTTTCATTCCCATCTTGCTGAGAGTTTTGATCAAGAATTGGTGTTGGACATTGTCAAATACTTTCTCTGTGTCTATTAATATGATCATGTGATTTTTATTCTTCTTGTTGTTGATGCTGTGTATTATGCTGATTGATTTACGGATGCTAAACCATCCTTACATTACTGGGATGAAGCCTACTTGATCATAATAAATGATCTTCATGATGAGGCATTGAATCCTATTTGCCAGGATTTTTTGAGGATATTTGCATCCGTGTTCATAAGGGATATTGGTCTGTAATTTTCTTTTTTTGCAGTTCTCTGTCTGGTTTAGGTATTAAGACGATGTCATAAAAGCTATTTGGAAGTGTTCCCGTTTTTTTCAATTTCATGAAAGAGTCTTGCCAGGATTGGTTTAGTTCCTCTTGAAAGGTTTGAAAGAATTCATTAGTGAATCCATCTGGACCATGGCTTTTGTTTTTAGGCAGACATTTCATTACGGTTTTAATTTCATTAATAGTGATGGTGTTTAGATATGTTACACCCTCTTTATTAAACCTTGGAAGGTTATAAGAGTCCAAGAATTTATTCATTTCTTCCAGGTTCTCTCTCTTTTATTTTTTTATTTTTGGTTTTTGGGCCACACCCAAAAACTCAGGGGTTACTCCTGGCTATCTGCTCAGAAATAGCTTCTGGCAGGCATGGGGGACCATATAGGACACTGGGATTCGAACCAACCACCTTAGGTCCTGGATTGGCTGCTTGCAAGGCAAACATCACTGAGCTATCTCTCTGGGCCCCCAGGTTCTCATTTTAAGTGGCATAGAGTTTCTCAAAGCAGTTTCTGATTACCCTTTAAATCTCTACAATATCGGATGTGATCTCCCCTTTTTCCTTCCTAATATGGGTTATCAAGTTTCTCTCTTTCTTTGTTAGTTTTGCCAATGGTCTAACAATCTTATTTATTTTTTCTAAAACCAACTCTGCTTTCATTGATCTTTTGGATTGCTTTTTAGGTTTCCACTTCATTGATTTCTACCCCCAGCTTTGTTATTTACTCCTGTCTCCCTATTTTTGGTTCCTTTTGTTGGGTACTTTCTAATTCTATGAGCTGCCTCATTAAGCTATTTAGATAGGCCCCTTCTTCCTTCCTGATGTGTGCTAGCAAAGCTATAAATTTTCCTCATAAGACCACTTTTGCTGTGTCCCTTAGGTTATCATAGTTTGTGTCTTTATCATAATTTGTCTCCAGGAAAGTTTTCACATAGAAAACTCTCTTCCATTTCTCTTTTTAGGTCTAGTATACTCTTGTTGGGTTCCAGTCTGGTTGACCTCTCAATTGTTGACAAAGCCATGTTGGGTCTCCCACAATTATTGTGTTGTTATTGATACTCTGTTTCAGATTTGTCAACAATTGTATTAAATATTTTGCTGGCCCTTCATTTGGTGCATATATATTTACGAGAGTGATTTCTTGTTGCTTTACATATCTCTTGATTAATACAAAATGTTCATCTTTGTTTCTTACATCTTTCCTGAGTATAAAGTTTGCATCATCTGATATTAGTATGGCCACTCCAGCTTTTTTATGGGTGTTGTTTGCTTGGATGATTTTCCTCCAGCCTTTGATGATTTTGAGTCTATGTTTATTCTGACTATTCAGGTTCATTTCCTGTAGGTAGCAGAAGGTGGAATTGAGTTTTTGATCCATTTAGCCACTCTGTGTCTCTTAACTTGTGCATTTAGTCCATTGACATTGAGAGAAAGAATTGTCATGGGATTTAGTGTCATCTTTGTGTCAAAGTTTCTTGTGTCTGTTAGTCAGTCTTGTCTTAAAGTAGGTCTTTCAAGTTTTTCTTTTAAGGCTGGTTTTGAGTCTGTAAAGTTTCTGAGCTGTTGTTTATCTGTGAAGCCATGTATTCTTCCTTCAAACCTGAAAGTGAGTTTTGCTGGGTACAGTATTCTAGGAGAAGCATTTATTTCATTGAGTTTTGTAACTATGTCCCACCACTGTCTTCTGGCCTTGAATGTTTCTTGTGACAGGTCTGCTGTAAATCTCAAGGATGCTCCCTTGAATATAATTTCCCTTTTTGATCTTGCTCCTTTTAGAATTCTGTCTCTATCTGTGGGATTTGTCACTGTGACTAGGATGTGTCTTGGGGTCTCTTTTAGTTGGTACTCTTCGGGTATGCAGGATGTGGTCACATATATTCTTTAGATCTGGCAGTTTCTCTGTAATGGATGTTCTTGACCATTGATTCTTCCTGGATATTTTCTTCTTGGGTCTCTGGGACTCCAATGATTCTTAATTTTTTCTGTTGAGCTTTTCATAGACTTCTATTTTCATTTGTTCACATTCTTTGACTAATTTTTTCCATTGTCTGATCATTTGCTTTAAGGCTTTTTTCCAATCTCTTCTGCTGTGTGGAGTTGTTATGTATGCCATTTTCCAGAGCACGAATTCTTTTTTTGTTTGTTTTGTTTCATTTTTTGTCTATACTTGGCGGTGCTAAGGGTTACATCTGGCTGTCTGCTCAGAAATAGCTCCTGGCAGGCACGGGACCATATGGGATGCCGGGGTTCAAACCAATCACCTTTGGTCCTGGATTGGCTGCTTGCAAGGCAAACGCCACTGTGCTATCTCTCCAGCCCCTGGAACACTAATTCTATCCTCAGCATCTGTTACCCTGATGGAGAGGCTATCCATTTTGCCGTTCAATTTGTCTACTGAGTTTCTCAGACCTGGTTTTTGACCTGTTATTTCAGTTTGGATTTTTCTGATTTCTGTCTTCATATTTTATTGGTTCTTATTAGTGTTCTGTTCAATGCTATCTATGCTTTCTTCAATTTCTGTGAGAATCCTCCATGTTTCTTCTCTAAACTCCATATCTGAGAGACTGACTAGTTGATTGGCCATTTTCCCCGTCATCAGAGTTGCCATCTTTGTTCTCTATGCCTGGTGCTGGCCTGCATCATTTCCCCATTGTCACACTTGTATTGTGGTTTTTTTCTACATGTTGTCATGGAATTCATTGGCAAGATGATGTGTAAGGCCACGCTCCTCTGGCTCCACCTTCTGGACGGGTCGACTTTCTTTCAAGGGGGGATCCCTCCGTGGATGAAGTCACACACAGGATCAAATCTTAGACCTGTTCTTTTCTTTTCTTTCTTTTTTTTTTTTTTTTTTTTTTTTTT
>PVKC010044605.1:0-11574 GCA_004027635.1 Crocidura indochinensis | reverse complement strand
CTTATCTCCATGCTATCTCCCAGGCCCCATGGATTCTTATCCTTGTAGATAAAAGCTTGTTTCTGGTATAAGATTTCCCCATTTTTAGAGTGCCTATGCAAAAGAGAATGGTGCCATATTATTTTGCTGATGCATTTGGGTGTAAGAATGATATGCAATACAATCTCTATGTCCTGGTTTTAACCCAAGTTTTATTCCCAGACAAGACTTTTTCTTCTAGGTCTTCATACCAGGCAGAACCCAAACCGGTGAAGTTTTACATATATATAACTTTGTATATATAAAATAAATAAAAATAAATTTGAAAAAGTAATTAAAGAAAATAAGTGATGGAGGAGGTTTCATTTACATTTGGGAATAAACTCACTAAGAGGTATTATTAAAGAGGTATTAAACATACAGAGGAAATATAGGCATCCCCATTAAGTCTTTTGACATATTCTTGTGGGGGGTGAATTGCAGGTCACATTTTCATCCCACACTATGGTCTTGTTGAGTTTGAGAAATGTTTTGCAGCAGTAAGGAATCAGATAGTGTCATTGCTGTAGGGGTCTTCGTAGCTCTGATATTTCTGTTTGAATTTTTTTATTTCTATTCTCACATCCTCCCGAAACTTCTGAGATGCTTGTTCCATTGTTTCTCTAAATTCATTGAAAATTCATAGCATTCAATCTCTAAAATCTTGATCAGAAATATTATGTAGATTGCAGGTGTTGGTTGGTTCTCCATAACTAGCTTTGTCAGTCACAAGGTATGGTGGGATTTGCATAGTGTTTCCATTGTGAACTTTGATGTATAGTACTCTTAAAAGTTGTGGTACAGTTGCTTGACTGGAAGAAAAATAATCAGCCAAGAAGTGAAGCTTTTCCCATTTTAAGTTTTACAATGCTGTACTGGCACTGCCAAACAAACTTCCCCTTTTGCCTCAGTTCTTGGTGGAGAGGTATCTTTCTTTGTGATGCTTTCTTGGGCATTGCCAAACAGACTCCTTCTTTCATATGACTTCTTGAAAATTGTTTATACATACTTGTTAAGGATAACACAATCCAGTCTGAGTCATAGATGAGTTGATTTAAAACATCATGAGAGCTAGGGGGTGGAAGGAAGTTGTTGTGGCTAAACAACTCCACTTAGGGATGGTCATAGAAAAGTGTGGCAAGGTGGAATTTCTCAGTAATGTGGGCTGAATTTTCAGTCAAACAACCTCATGAACTTCTTTGTGTAGGTGGTTCATAAAGCAACTGCTGTTGGTACTGTGACAATATTTTTTCTCCCATTTCCTTTAGTCCTAGTGTCTCAATTTTCTATTTGCTCTTGTCTTTATTTACTTTACTGGATAATAAAACCAACTTTGCTTGCCTATGAAACTATGAAAGAAATATGTAGAAAGTAATGCTTTCCAAGCATTGGAATATGAGAAAAAGATCAGGGGCATTTTATAAGTTAGATTATAGGGAATTACTATCACATCATGATGATAATATCTGATTGAATGTACTGTCAACCACCACCAAAGGGTATTAAAGTTTTTTCCATGTAGTAAATCACTTATCCTTCTTGCAAAAGCCATTAGAGATTTTTATTCTATAGAGAAGCTCATGTTCTTTTTCAAACTTGTATCTTTTCCTCACTTTTCTCTGAGCTTCTTTCAATAAAAACTACTTTACTTCTTTAAGAAACTATACAATTAAAAAAAAGAAACTGTACAATTTTGTTAAATATCTATTTTACTTAAAAAGAGATTATAGCACATGGTGTTAAATATATTGAAACTAGACAGTTTTAATTCAAAAGAGAATAAAATCTGTAAGAGTTAGTTTCAAAGTCATGACTTAAATCCATGAACTCTGAATTCAAGATTCATTCTTTTCTCTATACAAACATAAAATGAGGATATTTATTATAAAATTGCTTATAAGATCTGCAAACAATTAAGTGTCCACCAGTAAGAGGATAGTTTAGTAAATTACATCATCTCAAGTATTTAGTTATTAAGTTGGTAGTATTTTATAACAGTACAGAAAACAGTCAAAGTTATTACTAAGAAAGAAGCAAGATGCGTAATGTGTTTTTTGGGTTTCCAAACTAGAGAACCCAAAGAAATAAGCATTCATGTGTGTACATGGGCTGAAATATATTTCCTTAGACGAGGTCAGTATAGTGAACAGTAAAGTAGACATTTTTTCACTAAAAACTATTTTATATTGATTTTTATTGATTTAACAACAAATGTTTGCAATTTTCAAGGCTTTATTATATTCTGATTATAGAGATGGTTAAATAGCATTATAAAATATTTTATTGTTTATTAATAATTATTGGATGCTTATTCAAATCTTTATGCCAATTCACAGAGCAATACATATGTCTTAACTATGTTAGAATGATTTTCATCATCAGCACAATACAGCCTTTGGAATACCAACAGCTTTAACCCTGAAACTTGAACTTTGCTGTATACCAAGAAGCACTGCATTATTGAACCTAAATATTGAATTATCCAGTATGTACAGATAGATGCACATATTTCAGGGTAAGACTCTAGGACCCTGTGGGCACTGGTTGATGATTCATCTAAAAATAAGCTTTGCCCCATATATTATATAATCATATTGCTAGAATCCAGACTAGAAGACAGACTACACAACTGGAATAAAGCTTAATTCTTCAATCTGTCTACCAAAAAGCTCTCATTTCATCTCCCAAAGGAAATGATCCCTACCCAAGGTCATAGAGAAGATTATATAGGGAGGTTCCAACGTTCTGATGATATTTAAAATGATTGTTATTAGGGCTACCTTCCTGATTCTCCCTTGTCCTTTCCTGGTAGGCTACTTGATATGGCCAACTTGTGGTGGTGTTAATGGAAATAGGCTTGTGGAGACCTAGCATGTGGATTACACCATATGGTTCTTACAAAATGTCATCTCTTTCTGCACAGAACCTGAGAAGAAGCTTGTCATGTGGCCTTTACAAAATGGCATCCCTCCTTGTTCAGAACCCAGGTCCCAACAATATATCTATGATCAGAGAGGAAAGAGTAATTCATTCTACTTGGAAGAATCTCAGAAGATCCCATAAAAGATCCTAATGTGTGTTTAAATAAAGAAGAAATAACTCCTGGAAGAAATATATTTTAAGGTTCAGAAGCTATATTGCAGGAGGTCAATTAACAGTAAAAGTTGGCCTTGTAAGTTTGACAGGAAATAAGAGTAGGAAATCAGATTGAGATCAGATAGTCTGAAGACATATTGATTTTCAGTTCAAATGAAAGAGTTAAGTCAATCAACAACTACTTGACAAAGATGATTTTGTTATAGAATATTCAAAATATCTTTGTAATTGAATGAATATAAGGTATTATTGAAATGAAAAAGAAAAGTATTAAAATTAAAGAAGGCTTTATGGTAGGATCATTAATCTTTGTTTTCTCTGTTTTTAAAGATGTACAATAATAATGGAGTGTGGAGGCAACCTATGATTCTCTGACCACCATCATGAGTGATTCCCAACTTACAAGTAGACAACGGCAATTTTCCAAAACAATTTCAAAAATAATAAGATATGCTAAAAATGATCTCACTTGCCTTTTCTGCTACTGCACCTGAAATAACACTATCTTCTTAAAGTCACATGACTGTCACAGTTGTAGGATTTGTCAACTCATTCCTAACATAGGTTCTAAAGCTTCCATTCCATTTACATCCTGGATACTGAAACAAGACCTTGAAGTGTTTGTGGTTTGAATTGAAGACTTAAAAATATTTATAATGTCAAATGATTTTATGGAAATACTCTATTCCAAAAGTTATACCCAATTCAATGTTTTAAAATGTATTTTAAGTATCTTTATTTTTGTTCAAAGAGTTCATATTTATAAGGAGAAGAAACTTTTTTTTTTGTTTTCTAGAAATGTTTCTAAACATACATTGGCAAGAAGATCAGAATTTTTCTATCACAAAATTCACCATGAAAAGGAAGTTGGTCTTTCAGAAGCAAAGCCTTCCACATCTTCAACAACATATGGCATGATCTATTCTCCTTTTTATTTAAAATGACCTTGTGGTTGTGCATCAGTTTTGGTTTGAAAGCAGCAAATGGTGGTGCATATTTTTCAGATGCCTATTTCCTTCTATTTTGCCTTAGTGAAATGGTTACTCAAATATTTTATCTATTTTTTTGTTTGTTTTGATTTTTGGGTCACACCCTGCAGCCCTCAGAGATTAATCGTGACTCTGCACTCAGAAATCATCCCTGGCAGGCTCGAAGGATCAAAATAGATGCTAGGATTCGAACCATAATTCATCCTGAATTGACTGCGTGCAAGGCAAATGCCCTATGGCTGTGCTATCTCTCTGGCCCCAAATATTTTTATCTATTCTTTATTAGGGTGCTAGTTTGATTATTGAGCTCTGTATGTTCTTTTGTTGCTGTTGTTAATTTATAGTCACAAATCATTTGTCAAGTACATACTTACTGCTGTAGCTTTACCCTCATGTTTTAGCTTATCTTTTCATTTAATTGACTCTGGAAAAACAAAAGGTTTTAATTTTGATTAAATCCAATTTATGGATTTTTAAGGGACATTAGAATGTTCTTTTGTGTTCTATTTTAAAAATCATTGCCAAATTCAAGTGCACTATATTTTCCTATTTACTTTTAGCTCTCATATGCAAAAATTCTGTGATCCAATTTGAGTCGAATTTTGTGTGTAAAATAAGGTAAAAATAAAGAGTTTTTGTTTGTTTTCCTCTGCCTGTGGCTATTCTATTGTGCTAGCAGCATTATTAGAAAGTGTAATCTTTCACCAATTGTTTTGGCACCTGTATTGAAAACCAAAGTTTTAGCTTGTATAAAATAATAAACCAAGTATGAAATCGATGAGAAAATGCTAAGAACCTAGCATAGTCAAAATGAATTTTAAAAAGAAACAAAATTGGAGTTAGAGCAGTGGCACAGTGGTAGGTAGGGCATTTTTGCCTTGCACGCGGCTGACCTAGGACAGATCGCAGTTCAATCCCCAAGTTTCCATATACGGTCTCCCAAACCAGGAGTGATTCTTGAGTGTATAGCCAGGAGTAACCCCTAATCATCACCAGAGTAAGCCCTGAGTTCTGGCAGGTGTTGTTCCAACCCCATCCGTCCCATCAAAATAATCAACAGGCCTTAAAGAGATGATGACTACTATAGAATAACTTAGGAGGAAAAAAAATGAGTACATTAATGCAGCACACTGTTTAAGAACATTAAATCTGGGGTCAGAGTGTAACAGTTTGAAAAAATAGAGATACTGAATATACCTTTTGCAAATCCAATAGCAATCTCTACAAGTCAAATTATGCGAGAAGGTTTTTTTTTTTTTTTTTAAGACACAAGGTCAGTCATAATGGTATATATTCAGTACTTCTGATGAGATAATAGTATAATGTCAACCATGAGAAATAAAAATAAGCCCATTTAGGGACAGAGTATCACACACAAGCACGGACAAGCATTTTTCATGGGGAGGGGGGAAGAGACGGTTCAGAACATGTACAATATGGAGCTGGAAGTCCAATTCAGAGCTACCAACCTCCAATCCTATGGTTTCAACTAGTGACAGAGAATTACCTATGTTCCTCAAATACACAATCTTTTAAACCCTAGACTCTTTAACAAGAAACACTAAATGACCAACCAGGTGCTGGTAACATTCTGATTTGTAATTCTCCCAGGCAATCTGACTGAAGGAGACTGACAGTATCACTATGCAGTCATACTGCTAATTAGCCTTCAACTATTATATAGCACATGAGAAATAACACTGCTCACATGAACAGAAGAACCGAAAGTTTTTATATTCTAAATGTTAGCAATTTAAAAACTCAAATATTATAATTTTTTGATTGATTTTTGTCAAAGCCAGCCTAATCTGGAAGCTTTTTATCTTAGTCCAGGAAGAATTTGTCTTTTTGCAAATTGAGCACTTTATTATGCAATAATTCTTTTACTTAAGACATAGGTACTAGGGATTAGACTCAAATTTAAACCTGACTGAACTTAATCTTATTTTAGCAACAGGCTAATCTTCACTATAAAGGACCTCTCCTAAGAGGGCAACATATGCATGAATAATCCTGTAGCATTAGAATTCAAAACATCAGTAGCATGCTGATTATATGCAAATAAATGGGTTTTCAACTTTACCACACTTCTGATTATAAACAGAACACTTGTAGGTTTATTGTTCTTACATTTAAAATACAAATGAGACAAAACCACCAAAAAAAAAAGTAAGACAATTTACCTTTAAGCTTGGCATATTCATGTAGAAAAAAACAGACATCCAAGGCCTCTTGGATGTTTATTCACAATTATACAAATTGTTTTTCAGTAAAAAGAGTACCAGAAATAGTGAAGAACTTGGTACTGCTCCCTGGACTAATCTGGAAAGACTAGATTACTCAAGTAAACCAAGATTTTATATCCATATTTTCATCTCCCTATTCTTGCCAGGCCCATAATTTATTTCTCAAACATTTTGTTTTATTTTATTTTTATTTGAGACACAATGATTTATAATACTGTTTTAATGGTAGGGTTTCATGCATTCAATGTTCTAATACTACATTCACTAACAGAGTATCTGCTTTCTCCACCATTTTGAACTACAATATTAGCTCTGTTCTATAAAACAGTCTGCAGTTATCTAACCAAACCAAAGTGATTCTAAATTATGAAATGTTTACAAAAGAATATTTTTCCAATTCTTATTTATTGTTAAATGGAAATTTCTATACTAACATAGAAATATGTTTATATAGAGATCTTTTGCTCTATCTTTTAATTTGTTTATTAGAAAACATTGTGAAATACCTCAATTTTATAGTGTTAGCATCTAAAATTTAGAATTAACTGTAACCAAAATGTTGATATTAGAATATGGTGAGCCTTTGCTTAGAGATAACAGTGCTTTGGCTTCTATACTTTGCTTACTTAAGGAAGTTAACTGCTGTAAACCTGGGACTTTGCTGTGAGCCTAAATGCAGCCATAACAGGCTGCAGTTTTAAGGTAGAATGACTAGGCCCAGAAGAATAACCAATTCCTTGTACCAGATCCTAGGAGTAAATGCCAGGAAATACATTCATATAAGGCTAAACAGCAGCTGACAGACAACCAGATAACAACCACAGCCTGGATCTACAGCAATAGACAGATAGTCAGATGACACTATACCCTGGATCTGGAGGCGCACAGCTAGCGCTCTGTTTATTGCTACATTTGAAGTACAACCAATCCTTGCCTAACCTGTAGTAAAGATCAATCATTTTAAAGATCAACTATCCAGAGGTAAAAGTCCCCTAGATTGAGCCCTAGAGCCTTAAAATTGAACATGCGAGCCATTCTTGGCATCCTCATTTCTTAGGAAATACTGGACCCCAGCATGCTGGAATAAACTCCCTTGCATTTACCTTACTGCATGTCTCCCTGGTGTTCTTCTGGGTGATGAATCCTGAGTTCCAGACTTAACAATAGTAAACTAAAAGGACTTAAGATACTTGAAAATACATAGTGATCTTGTAGAGCATATTTTTCCAGATAGAACACCTTTGAGATCCTAAGCATCTACCTGGTATTTTTATGCACCAAAATGGTTAGATGTTATTTCAGTTCGGACAGAAAATATTTAAACGTTTATAATATTTATGGTGAGTAAAATTCTGGAAGTTATTTGTAATTTCTGCTTTTATTGAAGATAAACACTTGCTTAGTTTTAGGTCTGCCCTCATTGGGGCATAAAAGACCAAAACAGGAAATTGCTACTGCCTGGTGAATCTGCATTTCAGGGAAATGCCATTTTGTTCTGGGTATTGTAGAAAAGAGAACGATTAGAAGCCAGGGGAATTTTACAGAAAGTTTCAGTCATAATACACAGAGCTGTTTTCACAGTCACAAAGTACTCATTAAACATCATACACAAAGTTGGGGTTCCTATCTGCTTGTAGTAATTAAGTGTGTGGACAGCATGATGATGATACCATGGGTCTTGATGGGGCAAGACTAGCCCACATTTACCGTCTTCTATTTTTGTTGATAATCTGTTAATTATGGAAAATCCTGGGTTTTAGACTTGTGGGACTGAATAATCATGACATTGCCTCCATTTATCTATCATGTATATTTAAAAGAATAAGAGTTGCTACAGAAACAGAATATTTAGGAAAGACTCAAGGTCTTTTTTTTTATTCTCCACTTTAATTTATTTTTAATTTTATTAAAACAATTGTGATCTACAGAATCCTTCTTAGTTGAATTTCAGATACACTATGAGTCCAGGTCCTTCCCAAGACCAGTGTCAACCTCACTCCACCAATGAACCCAGATATTCAAGGTCTTTAGAGAAACTTTACAAGTTAACTATGGACTAATTATTTTGAGTTTCACATGAAGAGTTATTCATGCCTATTGGTTTCCTTTGTCTTTTCAATAACAGCTTTCCCAATGGGAGGGAGAAAATTGATTACTGAAGCAATTTATACCTCTAATGTATCCTGGCTTTCTGAATTCCATTTGGTGATTCTGTTCTGTTTGGTCAGGGCTTCAATATTGATCAAGGTTTTATTTTCTTAGGTCCCTGATTGCTAAAAAAATTTTCAATTTAAGCTAGGTGTTAATGATTAATTGTGGTCTACTTTATTTCTATCCTAGATTCTGTTTGCATGTTGACATAAGTATCAGTGGTCATAGTCCAAAGTATAAGTAATATGGGAATTTTAGATAAATATGCAAGCAAGTAATTCATTGGTCTTGATTTTGAAAGTATTTTTGAATAATCATACTTAAGAGGGATAAACAAATACATCAATAAATAATTAAATCAGAAGAGGATGAAATGTTGCTATTTATTAATAAAAAGAAATTAGCTTCTTTAAAGATGTATAATGGGGTAATCTACTATATCAACAATTGTTTTAAGGACTAAATGGCATACCTGCTGTACCCTCTATCTACAACCACTGCTTTTGCTCTTGCCCAGCTTCACCATTCAACCATAGATGCTGCAGAGATTCTAAACTGACCAAAACTCCAGGTATGCTGGTATTTGGACTGACATCTCCATGTTTTTTTCTGGAGTGATTTTGAGCATCCTGCTTCACCTACTCATACTTCTGTAAGTCCAGGCAACCATGCATATATGACCATACAACAACTCTATTTTCTTTCTTTACTAGAAGGTAGAAAATATTATGTAGAGAAAAAAGGAAAAGAAACTCCCTATAAGGGGAAGAATTTAGCATAGAATTAAGTCCAGCTCCAATTTTTTATTAATATTTTTATTTAAACACCTTGATTACAAATGATTGTACTTGGGTTTCAGTCATGAAAAGAGCACCTCCTTTCACAAGTGTGGCATTCCCATCATCAATGTCCGGATTCTTCCTCCTCCTCACCTCACCCCTGTCTATACTCTAAACAGGCTTTCTACTTCCTTCATTCATTCACTTTGTTATGATAGTTCTCAATGTAGTTATTTCTCTAACTGCATTCATCACTCTGTGGTGCCAGTTCCAATTTTTACCTATACTGCAATCCTAGTAGGTAGGAACACACCAATTTAGATATCAACATGTATTCAATATCATCAAATGTTCATAAAACAAAACAAGTATCAAAAAAATCAGCTGGCAACAAATCACTTAGCAACCATTATAATAATGATGTAATGATCTCACTGGAGGTATATTAATTTTAACAAATTTTCTTCTTACTATATCTTAAAAATAACTATTTCCTAGTGGAGGGTATCAAGACCAAACAGTTGTATAATCACTAAGTAGTAAACTAGACACAGAGGGGACCACTTATACTAGCAGCCTGGGGGTGAGGGTGGAGGATATGGGATGCAAGATGGGATCAGGAGTGAAGGGAGGACAATTTTAGTGATGGGAATTCCCCTGATTCATTGTTAATATGTACCTAAAATATTACTGTGAAAGATATGTAAGTCACTTTGGTCAAAATAAAAATTATAAAAAATAAAAAAATAAACAACTATTTCCACTTACCTATAAACAAGCAATATAAAATATAATAATTCGTGCCTGACAAGAGGGTAAGCTTGAGAATGGGTGGAAATCTAGGGACAATGGTGGAAAGAATTTTACACTTGTGGTGGAATTGTTCTTGGAACAAAAATATTATGAGTACCTGTGTAATTCATGGCCTTTAAATAATTTAATCTATTTAAAAATAATTAAATGATATAGGATGTGAAAGAACATAATACATTCCAAAACAACGTAAATACTATTTTCTGTTTTATTTTTCTATAAAGAATGACCTTGAATTTGGTATCTGTTTATATTTTAATACTAATCTCTAATTATATTTAGAGATAGGACAAGTAAATAAGGAGAAATTGAGAATCCTGACAACTTTTGCGTGTAGCTAAATGCATATATTTTATGCTAGACTCATAAATAAACTGAAGATAGATAAGACATTACATAAAACTGCACACCATTATTCACTCATTGAAGAGTAAGTGAAATATATATTTCTAAAAATATGCCATAAATAATATGCTGTAAATGAGTAATATGCTAATATAATTAAAAATAGACAAGTTTTGGACCAGTGATATAGTGCAGCAGTTAAAGGATTTGTCTTGCATGTGGCAGGACCAGATTTGATTGCGTCCTTTGCAGTCTTTTTTTCCTACTCCAAGCACTACTGACCTTGGTATTTCCAGACACTACAGGTCTTTCCTGGCACCACATTCTCAAGTTTCTAGTATTAAACCGCTTGCCCTTTTAGCTGAGAATTGCCAGGAATCCCCCTAGAGTTGCTTGAGTACCATTTTAGACCCCAACCAAAGGAGAAGTTTTGCCCTTGTGGAGCTTTCAATCTAGAGCTGATGTACAAATACAGAAAAATAGGAGAGTTCTCTGAACATTCACAGAAGGAAGTGTTTAAGTTTGTGTTTAAGCAATAATACACTTACCCAGTTATCCCATTTGGTGACCCTCCAGAAATGTGGCTTTGTCACCAAACCTGGGTCATCATTTCTTTTATTTGGTTTCATCTAGCAATAACAAATTGCTGACCTTAGCAATAGAACCTGACTAGTTTTTAAGTTCCTGTTCTTGTCCAAATATCTAGTTTCTCCCTATCAAGTATATATTTGGATAGAGGACACCTATAGGCAAAACTTCTACACCCCTTAGATTCTCAAAAAGAACATTTACCTAAATGTAGGAAATGGGTTCTTAAAGGTAATATAAGAGTCAGTACCTCATGTTAAATCCTAAACCAAGTTCGAATCCATCACCCCTCCCCCTAAAATAAATATAGGAAATTTGTGGAAAGAAGCAAGCTATGAGATTAGAAAGTTCAAAAGGTAAAATTCTCAAGAAGCATTTCTTTAGTGCATATATAATGTGTAGTTTATCACTGGAAGAATATTTCTTTTAGAGGGAAAGTATGGTGAACATTGGGTTACACCCAGCTCTTTTCAGGGCTTACTCTGCACTGATATTTCTTTTGCTGATGCTTGGGACCATATGCGGTACTAGAGACACAATCTAGGTCAG
>PVKC010044604.1:0-11548 GCA_004027635.1 Crocidura indochinensis | reverse complement strand
CCCCCCCCCCCAAAAAAGAAAGAAATATCTTGAGTCTATAAAAATATATTGGTAAAGCAGCACAAAATGCCACTCTTCTTCATTGGTTGAAGAATGCAGTTCTGCAGATCCAATAGTATAACCCCCCTATATAAATTCTCTGAAATGAAGTTCAAAGTGGAAATGCATAAGATGTTCAACAACACAAAGAAACAATGGAAAAATTATCAGTAAGACACAAGAATATATGAGAGCTGAAATAAGAAAAAATATAAACACAAATATCAGGACTGTAAATCTTGGTAGGTGAAATAAAAAATTCATTGGAAGGCCTCAGCAGCAAAGTAACAGTTACTGAGGACCAAATCATTAAACTCTAAGATGAAGTTCCAGAAACATCCAAACAAGAGAAAATAAGGGAAAAGCCTCAAAAT
Organism: Crocidura indochinensis; assembly: GCA_004027635.1. NCBI lineage: Eukaryota > Metazoa > Chordata > Mammalia > Eulipotyphla > Soricidae > Crocidura > Crocidura indochinensis. The sequence goes on along the minus strand of PVKC010044604.1, from coordinate 11,135 downwards.
AAATAGATGACAATTGAAAATTGAGATCATTCCGAAAGATACAACATGAGCTGTTTGGGGGTCTAGAGAGCCAAAATAAAAATGGCCCTCTGAAAAAAGTATCAGTCAAAAAGTCACTGCTGAGAAGTTCCTAGAATTGATGGAAGAATTCACCACACCATGATGCCCAAAAAGTCCCAGTTAAAAGAGAACCAAATACAGTCCTGGGCATGTTAATAATAATGATAAAAAAACGATAGATAAGGATAGAATACTGGAAGTAACAAGATCAAAATGGAAAATTATATGTAAAGAAGTATTCTTAAAATTTACAGCAGATTTACCAAATAAAACTGTCCATGCCATAAGCTGTAACACTGGCATATTGGTATCATGTAAGATTCCCAAAGACACTCATGGGATTTAGTAAAAGAACAACTCTATCCTTCCAGGCTCTCATTAAGATCTGAAGGAATTATAGAAACTTCACTAGAAAATAACAGTACATGAGCTTCAATGATTCAAAACCACCTTTAAGAGAAGCACTAAGAGTGAGAGTCAAAGATTGGAAGACAATTATTCAAGCAAACCTCTTGCTCAAAAGAGGTCAGGTGGTTACACCCGTATCAGACAATAGGGATTTCAGCCTCAAAAAGGTTGTAACCAAATGCAAAGGTCATTTATTTAATGATCTAGGAAAATGTAGACCAAAGATACCTCATATGCTTAAACATATATACACCTAAGAATGAACCATCAAAATATTTAAAACAACTGCTAATAGACTTGAAGGAAGACACAAAAGTAGTACAGATACTCCCTGCTTAAGAACCAAGTTCCGTTTGGTCATTAAGCAAATTGGTCATTAAGTGAGGAATTGCATGTACTGCATACAGTAGTACAGTATATGCATAGTACTTGACAATAAAGTATTCTGAATAAGTAAAATAATGAGAAAGATCAAATTGAAAATTTCCACTTGTTTTAATTTGCATAGATTGTGTAATTTACACACAGTACTGCAATGTATTACAAAACATAAAAGTTAGTAAAGTAGGTACATTAAAGCACCAAAAACCACAGTACTGTACTGTAGAGTGTAAAAGATGGAAAAAGATTATTTAAAATAAAATAAGGGTGAAGAGATGGTCCTAAGTGCGAGTGGTCACTAAACAGGTAGGTCTTTAAGCGAGGAGTATCTGTAGTGGAATTCAACGTCACTCAGTCAACTCTCCATAGATCAACTAGAATAAAGCTCAGTAACAAAATAATTGCTTTGAAGGGAAAAAAAAATGGAAGAGGAGCTTAGTAGATACATGCAAGGCTTTTCTCCCCTCAAAATAAATATAATTTCTTCTCTCATACACAAGCCACAATCTCTAGAACATACCACATGCTGGGAAACAGAACATACCTCCAGAAGTCAAGAGGATAGAAATCATAGCAACTACCTTCTCATTATGAAACATTGAAAATAGATGATAATCACAAAGAAAAATGGAGAAAAAATGTAAATACCTGGAATTAAATTGCTCATTACTAACAATCAGTTTATTAGAAAGGAATTAAAAAAGGAAATCAAAGGATCCCTAGAAACAAATAAGAATGAGAATATAGCTATGAAAATTTGTGAAACATTACAGAAGATATGTTAAGAGGAAAGTTTATAACTTTGCAAGCTTTCACAAGAAAGGAAGAAAGGACCCACATAAACAACTTGACTGCACATTTTAAGAAACTTCAAAATAACCAACAAAACAACCACAAAATAGGCAAAAGTAAAAAATAATAAAAGTAATAAAATAGTAAATCCTACAGAAGAAATTAATAAGCTGAGGCTGGAGCAGTGGCACAAGTGGTAAGGCCTTGCCCATTCTAGGACCACAGTTCAACCCCCCCGGCATCCCATATGATCCCCCAAATCAGGAGTGATTTCTGAGCACATAGCCAGGAGTAATCCCAGAGCATCACAGGGTGTGCCCCATGCACAGAAAGAAATTAATTAACTGTAATAAAGAAAAATCTAAAGGATCAATGAAACCAAGAGTTGATATCTTGAAAAAAAATATATGATTGGCAAATTGCTAGCAAGACTCACAAAAAAAAGAGAGTTAAAAATATAAGAAACTAAAGGAGATAACATCATAGAGACATCATAAAAATTAAACATCATAAAAAATTAAAAGCATCATCAAATATTACTCAGAATATTTATGTCTTAATACAAGGAGACCTAGAAGAAGCAGATAAATTTTTGGACTCCTATAATTTCCAAAAACTGAAATAAAGTCATTGGAAATACCTGAACACACCTGATACTGTCAAGAAAATTGAAATGGTAATCAAAAGTCTTCCCAAAAACAAAAGCAGGACTAGATGGATTCAGTAGTGAATTGTTTCAAACTTTTAAAAAGATCTACTGTTAATTCTTTTTAGGTTCTTTCAGGAAACTATAAAAACAAAAATACTCCCAAATAGTATTTATGAATCAAATACCACCTTGATGTGGAAAGCATTCAGAAACAGCACCGAAAAAAGAGAATTGCAGGCTGATATACTTGATGAACACTGATACAAATATCCTTTAAAAAACATTAACAAACATAATTTAACAAATTCAAATGATCATACACCATGACCAAGTTGGATTCACTGCAGTAATGCAAAGATGGTTTAATATATGCAAGTCTATCAATATATAGTACTACACTAGTGAAATAAAAATAAGAATCATGTGATCATATCATTAATGCATAGAAAGCATTTTATAATATCCAAAATCCATTCATAATATAAATCTCAACAAAATGGGACTTGAAGTAACTTTCTTCAAAATAGTCAAAGTCATTTAACAGAACACCAAGGTATATTATATTCAATATATAATATTCAAAAAATAGCCTTCTTTCTAAGATCTGTCATAAAACAAGATTGTCAATTTTCAGCTCTTATATTTAAAATAGTACTTTCTATAGAAATTAGACAATATAAAGATATCAAAGCATCTAGGTAGAACGTGAAGAAATCAAGATCTCAGTATTTGTGGATCATATGATATTCTAAATACTCTCCAATGAAACTTCTAGAAACAATAGATTTTAACACTAAAGGACATACTACAAAATTGATATGCAAAATCCCATGGCATTTCTATATTTAAATACTAAAAGAGAAGGAAGAAATTAAAAAAAATGTTCACATTGTGCCTCAGAAAATCACCTTAATATCAAGAGTTGAAAGGCCTTCACGAGAAAACTACAAAACACCACTTCAAGATGAGAAAATGAAAATATACACCCTGATGATGGATTGGAAGGATTTTGAACATAAAATGCAGTACTTGCTAAAGCATTACATAGATTCACTGTAATTCATACAAGGATTCCCATAATTTCTTTCAAAGAAATAGATCAAATAGTTCTGAAATTCATATGGAACAATAAACCTCCAAGAATCGCTAAAGCAATCCTTGATAAGAAGAGTAGGGGAGGCATACTTTCCCCTACTTCAAACTCAGCTAATTAAAATACCACTGTATTGGAATAAGGACAGAGTCTCATGTCTTGGAATAGATTTGAGTATATTGAGACAGATCTGCATGTATAAGTTAATATTTGAAAAGGAGCAAAATATGAATGGAATCACAGAAAACCTTGTTAACAAAGTTGGAAAAACTGGTAACCTACCTGAAATTAAATTAACTCATACCTCGAACACCATGAACAAAGGTGAAATAAAAATGGATTAAAGACCTAGAAATCAGACATAAAAGCATAAAAGAAAAAGAAGAAATCATAGAACACTCCATAGTATTGAAGCTAAAGGCATTTTCAAAAATGGAACACCACTTATCAAGCAAACAGAAGCAAAGGTGAACAAATGAGTTACATTTTATTAAGAAGTTTCTTCACTTCAAAGGAAACAAACAATGGATACAAAGACTTCCCAAAGAATCAGAGAAATTATTCATCCAATACCCTTCTGATAAGGGGGTAATATCTAAGATATATGAAACACTGATCATAGAATTTTACAAGAAAAAAATACAAACACATGAAAATGGGAGAAGAGATAAATAGAAATGTATTCCAAGAAGAAATATATATGGCTAAAATACACATGAAAAAATGTTTCCTATCATTAGTCATCAGAGTAATGCAAATCTAAACAACTATGAGATATCATCTCGAATCACAGACACTTGGACACATCAAAAAGAACAAGAATGAAGAATGCTGGCTCAAATTCAGAGAAAAAAGAAAGAACTCTCATTCACTGCTGGTGGGGATATAGGTTAGACTAACTTTTGTTGAAAATGATATCCATTTTCCTCAAAAAATTAAAATTGAATTTCCATTAGACCCAGAAATAGTTCTCCTGGGAATAGAAACTAAGTGTCCAAAAATATAATGAAGAAAAGACATCTGCACTCCTATATTCAGAGCAGCACTGTTCACAAAAACAGAATCAGAAATAGCCCAACTCTAAGAACAGATGAGTGGATAAAGAAACAGTGGGACATCTAAAAAAATGGAATAGTACTCAGATGTTATGAACAAAGAACTTATAAAATTTACTTAGATATAAATAAATATGAACAATATTTCATGCTGAATGAAATGAGTCAGAGGGAGAAATTTATACATATAATTATAACACTCATCTGCAGGATTTAAAAAGAATAATGGTATGAGTACAATACACAAAAACAACTGTAATGATGAGTGGGGAGTACAGTTAAGACAATGAAAGCACCACTCTTAACAAAAGTAGTTGGAAATGACCACTATAGTCAAAAACTGGGAATGGAGAGGAAGTTAAGTAATATGGATAACACTCGTTCAGTGAGAGTATTGCAAACCACAATGTCTAACACAAACGAGAGAGAGAGAGAGAGAGAGAGAGAGAGAGAGAGAGAGAGAGAGAGAGGAAGAGAGAGAGAATCATATAGGCAGGCTGTGGGGGTAGCGGGAAGGTTACTGGGGAAAACTGGTGGTGGGAAAAAAAGGGTGGTAAATGTTGGGTGTTGAAACATTGTATAACTGAAACTCAACTACCACAAAGTTTTAACGCATTATTTCATGATGATTTAATTAAATATATGAATTAAAATAAATGAGTGTTAAAAATATAATGTACCTATATTTATGATATTAAAGTGTTAAGCTCTGAACATTTGTTTTTGTTTTTGTTGTTTTTTTTTTTTTTTTTTGGTTTTTGGGTCACTTCCGGCAGTGCTCAGGGGTTACTCCTGGCTGCATGCTCAGAAATTGTTCCTGTCAGGCACGGGGGACCATATGGGGCACCGGGATTAGAACCCGATGACCTTTGCATGAAAGGCAAACACCTTACCTCCATGCTATCTCCCAGGCCCTGCTCTGAACATTTGTATCTCTTAAATTCATGTATGAAAATATAAATTGTTGGAGTTTTGTGTAATATAATATGTCAGACAATTCATAAATATAATTAATACTGCTATTTAAAAAATCTCCAATTACTTCCTCATCCCTCCTTCAGGTGATGTTATGAGATCAAGTATGTCATTTATAACTCATAAAAGGGACTTGACTGAAAGTCCAGTAATTAAATTCATCTTATACTACACACCTTCTATATCTGCTAAAATTTTTATTATTTTGTGTGTAAATAACTCATCTTGTAACATTTTGTTATAATTGCTGGTCATTCATTTTTCAAACCTATAAGATTTTTATAACAAAGTACTATAAACTATAGTTTTATTAATAATAACATCAATGTTAGCTCATTATTTGTAAAATGTGCCAGCCAAATGCATGATAATAGCGATATAACTAAAACTAAACAAATTAATAAACTTTTTGTCAACTTTATATATCTTTTAAAATTTGGTCACTATGATTTATAGAGCTAGTCATGATTGGATTTCAGGTATATAACGTTCTAGCACCAATCCTTTCACCACTGTCCACTTCCTTCCACCGTGTCTCCAATTTCCCTCCCACACATTACTTTGCATCTATGACAGGTACTTTTAAAAGATTAATTATTGACATTGTAATTTATAGAATTGCTACTAATGGAGTTTTATGCATAACACTTTACCACTTCTCAGAACCTCTCTTCCTCCTGCTTGACTACTTTTTTCTACCATTTTCCTATCCTTATAATGCTAAAATAGTAATTTATAAATTAAACAAATTATTTTGTATACATTTCTTGGGTTTGTTGTTGTTATTTTGTGTGGTGGCCACACCCAGTAACACTCAAGGGTTACTTCTGGCTCTGTGGGACCATAGGAGACCCTAAGGGATCCTAGATCCGTCCTAGGTTAGCAGCATGCAAGGCAAATGCCCTACCACTGCACCACTACTCAGGCCCCTTTTCTTGGATTTTGTTTGTTTGGGGCCACACTCAGCACTAGTCATGGTTTCTTTCTGGATTTACATTTGAGAATAACTCCTGGCAGGGATTGGGAAACCATGTAGAATATAAGGAATCAAAGCCTGGTCAATTCATGCAATAAAAAGGATCTTACCCAATGTGCTGTCCTCCAACCATCAGGTTAGCTATTTTTAAAAAGAATTTAGACGTTTTTGTTTGAGACAATATTTCTAAGTCATAAAGAGCTAGTGTCACTTAGTTGAAATAAATCAAATTTATTCTAAGAGAAGTATGTTGTTTTTTTGAAAACCATGAGTTATGATTTTTGTTCTTTGTTCTGAACTCTTAAGATTGGTATTTAAGAGTGAAACCTTCAGAGACTTTTATTCTATAAAGCTGTGTATTCAATATTGCTTAATAGGATACTGTGACTTTCTTTTAATTAGTCTAATTTCTTTATTCCATGAAAAACAGGATTACTTTACTTCCTCAGATTGGTGTATATGGTTTGGAGATGGTCTACTCTGTTTTGTTCCCTGTAGCTCTGAAGACTCATGAGATGATTACAGCAGGTGTGTAAATGGAAACAAACCAGCATATAAACACAGTTGGCAATGTCTTTCTCATTATAATTGTAGAGCTGATTTATACTTGAGCCAAGATTTCTCAGGGCAGGCAAAGAGGGAGTACTTTGTCAATCATTCAGAAATATTACAAGATACGTTGGGGCATTGATTGTTTTCCCCTGCTGAGCTGTTATTAACTTGCCTTTTATGCTATTTAGCTAAATGCTTTGTTCCTATCAACTCACTCATTCAAGAGATAAGAAAATAATTTTGCTTCCAAGCCATACTGTAAAAGAAAGAAAATCATGCATATATATGTATATATATTCACCAAATCATAACCACCTACTTGAAACTGGCCTGCTAATTTTTATGAGATTACACACTTTTCCCAGTGAATTAAAGAAAAAGGGAAACATTTAAATAAGTCCCTTTATAATAAAAAAGATCCATAACAAAAATTTGTATGACTACATCCATGTACTGGGATGTAATTGATTAAATTGTAATGATGGTTACTATAATATATATTTTTATCATGGGAAAAACATTCAAAAGTTCTACATAGTTTAAAAATTTACCAATTCCGATATTGAAATAAAACTTCATAATTATATAAGATGTGATATTGCCTAAGTTTTTGTGATTTTTATATAAGTGAAGAAGAGAGAAAACTAGGATTTATTCATAATTATAAATTATTTAGGATTTAAACATAATTATGTCTACTTGTTTGGGAGTAATGTTGAAAAAATTGATCAGCTAAAATAAGCAGCTCAGATAACCTTATATAAAAATAATTGTTAATAGTCAATCTATATTTAGTTATATCTTGTATTCAAGCATTTGGCTGGATTAGCAATTTCTTATTCCTAAGAATTTTATTTTGGGGGGCACAGTTGGAAAAGCTCAGGATGTACTCCTGGCTCTGTGCACTGTAATCTCTTCTAATAGGCTCAGAGGACCACATAAGATTCTGGGGGACTGAAATTGAGCTGCTGAATGGCCCCAAACAAGGCAAGCAAACTACACAATGAATTATCACTCTGGCCCAGATTCCTAAGTACTTTATGTTATATAGACTATATCTGTGATCATAAAGACAGTTCAATTGGAAAAGTGTCTGTCAATGGAAAAAGTGTCTGTCTTGTATGTAGTGAATGGGGCCAGTAAACCTACCCAGGACTAATCTATGAGCACAGAACCAGAAGTAAGAGAAGTCACTTATGGCACCAAAATAAAACATACAAAAATATACCAATCCCCAAAAATCCTAACAAACTTCTATTACAATCTAAAGGAAAATTTGATATCTGTTAGAAGACATATTTTCCCTCAGATATGGGTGTTAGTTCAAAACTAAGTTTTTAACACTATACACAGCAAGATTGTAATTTCTTCTTCAAAGAAGGTCTTTTGAAGGAGACAAAACCATAATATAGAGGGTAGGTTCTTAATTAGATATACTATTGACCAAGATTTGCTCCTGGATATTCTACATAGGTCCCTGAACACTATCTGGAGTGACTGTTCTCTGAACACAGAACCAGGAGTAAACCTTAGGTCTGACCTAAAAGCACAACTAAGTCTGACCCAAAACTTTAAAAAAAAGAATCATCAAGATGAATATTAAATAATTATTATTATTATAGAATTTTTCATCAAAAAACCTTAGTATGTTCTGCATTATTATTCACAGCTATTCATCTATTCAAGCCCATATTTTATTCAATGTTGTCTGTTAGGTAAGAAAACTAAGGTATATATTTTATGGCTTTTTAATCTGTGGTTATATCATTCTAAACTAAACTTAACTATGTTTTTTTACAAAACACTGAACTTGGGGCCCGGGAGATAGCATGGAGGTAAGGCCTTTGCCTTTCATGCAAAAGGTCATCGGTTCGAATCCCGGTGCCCCATATGCTCCCCTGTGACTGCCAGGAGCAATTTCTGAGCATGGAGCCAGGAGTAACCCCTGAGCACTGCCGGGTATGACCAAAAAAAAAACAACTCAACTATCTCTCAAAATAATCGCTTTGCCACAGGTACTCTTTTACTTCAGCATATGACCAACTAATTCTGATTAGAGAAGAATGATAATTTCAGTTAGAAATTGGCTAGACTTTATAGTTGTGAAGGATTATCATGACACTAGTTTTTAACTAACTAAATTAAATAAAATAAAGCCTTAATTTATGATGATGGATTGTGCACACATGATTGAGAATTCAGTGAAATTAATAAATTAATAACACCAAATAAAAATGGAATGGTAATAAGACAAGAGTTATAGAATAACCTGTAGGGTATTACCTTGACTACAGCCAACGTAGATTTGATTCCTAGCACCCTATTGGTTCCCCTGAGACTTGTAAGGAGTGATTCCTGAGGACAGAGTTAGGAGTAAACCCCAAACATAAAAACACCCCCCCACACACACACACACACAAAGAAAAAAAAAGTGAACAAAAACAAGGAGGATGGTAGTGTTTCAAATATCAGTTTCTTTTGTAAAAATAAAAGAAATAAATAAAATAAACCTAAGATATTTTGGGAAAAATATATATACAGAATATGAGAAAAGGAAGTCATAGATAAGAAATGAATTTGCCTGTCCCGTAGCACTATGAAAAAAATTCAAAACCAATGATATTGATTATTTCAAAGAAAAGACATGCCTAGATTAGTCGGAGTAGATGAAAGAGTTATATTTGCAGTAGTTAACAATTTTTGACTACAGACTACAAAGTCATATGAAATTCTCCAGCAAAAAACACAAGTTTTCTACTCCCCAAAAAATGGCATGTAGAAAACTCTCTAATGTTCAAGTTCTAAGAACAAATATGAACCTATTACAGCAAAGGCCAGTAAATGTTGACCCCATAAAATTGCAGGGTATAGCAGTCAGTGTCCTGCCAATGAATAAGAGTAGTTCTTTGAGCCTCATTAGAGATGTGCATAACAATAGTTGTGTTTGACTAATTCATTTTAAGTTAGCTATTTAATGTAAGTTTACACAAACATGTTGAAAAAAATCTACAACTGATATATATATATATGTATATATGTATATATACTACTCAGAATATATATATATATATATATACATATATATATACTACTCAGAAGTAGCATTCAAATCATAATATATACCAGGTACCATTCTAAGCACTAGAGAAATGGCAGTGAACAAAAAACATAAATTAATACTCTCATGAAATATGAGAATTAAATGCAGAAAAATACCTAAAATGTCAGAATTTGGAAGTGTTTTAAAGAAAAATAAAGAAAGGGAATTATATAAAAGAAACCAACTTACATTTTAAAGTGTCTTATGTGGTTTACTGGGAAGCTGGTATTTGTGCAAAACCTGAAAGGAGACACTTGAATAATCCAAGTGGTATCTTGACAACAAAACAAAAAAAAAGATGAAAGTAAAAGCAGTCAAGGGTAGAAATCTTTAAAATCTAATATGCTTCACTCTACAACAAAACACATAGAGAATCTGGAAAGATAGTACAAAGTTAGAGCACTTTTCTAGCAATGAAGGTTCAATTCATGGTACCATATATAATTTCCTGAGCACAGTTCAGAGATCACATCCCTTAGTTACAGAGTCAGAAAAAGAACTTGAGGAGAGACACCAAAGTTGAAAGGAATCAGATGGATCCTGTCCCTGATCTAAATATCTGCTGTCTTCTCTGGATGGAGGTAGGGCCAAGTCCCACCTTTTAAAGGTCTGGTGTTTCATTCACAGGTGCTTCATCTACATATAAATGCCACAGTTGGAATTCTATATTGGTAAATCATTCAAGTTTCAGAGCTTCTGGAACTTTATCTCAAAATTCCACAGCCTTTATAACCCAGAATGAGTACAGAAAAATAGATGTGAACGTTTTATGAAAGCTCAATAAGTGATTGAACTGAAAAAGTATCACAGATTAAAGTAGCATCTAAAAACCCAGTAAATGCTTGGATAATTACTCTATCAACACCTTTATGAGAAAAATGCTATAAAATGCAAGATAAAGTAAATTATTTTGTGTCTGCTAAGGAGGAATAGTGTATGATAACTGGGACATTAGTGAAGTTTTATTTTTTATAAATAATTTATTTATTTAAGCACAATGCTTAAAAACATATGTAATTGAGTTTCAGTCATAAAATGCACACACCCCTTCTTCACCAGTGCTACTTTTCCACCCCCATTTTCCCCACATGTCC
>PVKC010044603.1:0-11572 GCA_004027635.1 Crocidura indochinensis | reverse complement strand
GCAACTGAGCCAGGACAGATACAATTTCGATCCCTGGCATCCCATATGGTCCTCTGAACCAGGCGTGATTTCTGAGCACAAAGCCAGGAGTAAACCCTGAGTGCCACGGAGTGTGGTTCATAAAACCTTAGTTTGCTCATTATTAAAATGGAAGTAATAGCTTTACTACTTGAATTTTCCAGTGTGCTATCAATTCTTATGAGTTTTATTAATTTTTTTAATATTTTATTTTTGATCAAAGTGGATTACATATCTTTCATAGTAATATTTTAGGTACATATTAACATTGAAACGGGGGAATTCCCACCACTGAAGTTGACCTCATTCCCCACCTCCCATTCCCAGTATTCATCCTATACCCCCCTCCCTTATCCCCCGTGCTGCTAATATAAGTGATCCCCTCTGTATCTAGCTTGTTGTAGGTTGGGTATCGATTCTGTTGTTGTTGGCTTTGGATTTAGTGATTGCCATTCCATATTCATCTTAGGTTCAGCACACCGACCAGAACCACCAACCACGGAACACTGATTAAAAGGACAATGAAGGAGCTGAACTTCTAGAGCCATAAAAAAAAGAAGAAAAAAAAAGACTTCTTCATAAACTCCGTTCCTTGACCGTTACAGAAACCAAGATCTCCAGATACAGATGTCTGATTTTATCATTCATGACAAAGTAGTTATCTCCCATACACAACAGAAGGATCTAGGGGAGAGTAAATGAACACACGTGCCGTCTGTAGTTAATCCCATGACAACATGCCTCAAGGGCAGAGGAACCCTGTATCACTTAGGCCAAGGGAATTCCCTTTCTAATTTCACCAATATTTACTGTATCTATGCAAAAGGAAAGAAAAAAAATAGGAACCAGCACAAATTTGAATTTTGTCCTTGTGGTTTTTTTTTGTTTGTTTTTTTGTTTTTACCTTTGCTTTTACTTTTTTTCGTTTTTGTTACTGTCGTTGCTGTTTCCTTTCTTCTTTTTGCTCCGTTTTGACTTTTTTTTTTTCAGAAGCATGATCAATGTGAAATGCATATATCTAGTGCTGTAGTGCTCATTGGATTTCTTGTTTGATTTTTCTTTTTGTATTGTTGTGGTGATCCTCATCCTCTTTCCCCTTCTTCACTCAAAACTGAAGTTTAGATCCTCGAGAAGGACTCTGTCCGCTTTTGGCCTGTGGCATTTTTACCCCATTCTATTTCTTCTCTCTCTCTCTCTCTCTTTTTTTTTAATTCTGTTTTTGCAAACAGAACCACATAACTGGAACCATCTTGCTCTGCCCTCAAATTGAGAGGCAAATAACAGAGGATGCCAAGTCCAAATTCTTATGAGTTTTAAGTGGAACTTACAGATATGTTCACTTTATCCTGCTGTGTCTTGCCACTCACTCAAAGATAGGTAACTCATAGGAAGGATCAAATGTACCACTTATTAGGAAGGTGGGGAGGGAAGTCCCTCAATCCTATATCTTTATACATTAGTCACATCTAATAATATACACATATAAGGGAAGGAAGTAGGTAATAAGTATATCTGCTTCAGGTTTAAAGATTTCACAGTGTGACTTCTTCATTACTTTTCAGTTAATTACTGGTTGTCTCTATAGAATTCCAAGTTAAAGGATCTTTTTGAGAAATTATTAAAGCAGAATATGTGAATAGAATCAAAGTAACTGAAAATGAAATAAAAATTCTGGAACCTATACAGGTCAGAATAGAAGTCTCCATACTCCCTCTTCAACCTGATATTCAAAGTGATTTTTTTTTGCTAAGGGAGTTTTTGAAATAATTGTTCAAAAGAATAAAGGGAAAGAGAGAAAAAAAATAGGAGAAAGTGAGAGGCAAATAGAGCTGTAAGCTGGCAGACATTTTCAAACTGTTCTTTTCTTGAAAACTTGGGAAGTTAATTTCCGATAAAAAATAATCACCTCTTTTTAAAATAATATCACAGAAGAAACATTGGGAGGATGAGAGCACACCTAATTGTGATCAAGAGTTAATCCTGACTCTGTGCTATGTGATCACTCCTGTCAGTGCTTGAGAAGCAAACAGGGTCAGCTACATGCAAGGCGAATACTTTGTTTCAGTACTATCTCTCTTGCCCAGGAGGAGAAATATTGAACCTTTACATTTTTGTGACTATTTTTTAAATGACTTATATATTTAATATGCTATATTTGTCTACCTTGAGGATTCTCAAATAAGTAAGAAAACCTTTGAATTATCTGGAAGCATATTTTGTTTCTCATTTCTTCACTAGGAAAAATGTATTTCTTTCTTAGCTTTTCCTCCCACAATATATTTTCTGCCATTATGCCATTGTGTATGTGTGTACATTTATAGAATAGGTATGTGTTCATGTATTAACTTTGTCACTGTATTCTGTTCTTGTCATTGGTGGCCATTTGTGTCACTCATTGATGTTTTATGTTTTCTTTTCAATTTCACTCCTATCAGATATTACTTTGCACCCAGAGACTTGGTGCTACACCAGTAGTGCTCAGGACTTATGCATAGTTCTATGCTAAGGATTGTTCCTGGCTGTGCTCAAAAGATCATATGTCCTCTGAGCTGAGGATTGAATGTAGGTCAGCCGTGGTGCAAGGCAAGTACCCTACCCACTATATTATCTCTTTGATCTCGACCACCAAGAGACTTTGGTTGTAAGATACACTAAAAATCTAGTCCAAAGTCCAGCATAGAATAAAAAGTAAAAAATATGTTTTAAATAAAGGTCAGAGTGATTAAAATAAAATTTCAAGGTGTGACTGAGGGAAGGGAAAGGGAGTACAGCAGATAGGACAATTTCCTTGAGCTCAACCATCCTGGGTTTAATTTCCAGCCTGTAATCTGGCCCACCAAATCTGCCAAGAATGACTCCTGAGTAAAGAGACAAGAGAAAGCCCTGTACACGTCTAAGCATGATCCCTACCCCTCAAAATGACTCAGCACTGACTATAATAAGCATCTTTAAGGGATTCTATATTCATTTTTTGCTTTAAAACTGACCATCAGGATAAGGCTGTTCAGTAATGATATCAGTTTTCTGCCAGGCCTAATATTGGAAACCTCGCCTAGATCCTTCAAATTGCCAGCCAGAGGCATCTACTAATACTAGGCTTATCCTAACTAAATTCATTTTCTTGTGACTTACCATTTTTTAGTGTGTTGAGACTGCTAGTTTCCCAGATGCTGACTCCACTTGCTATTTTCTCATTTTGTTGCCATTTATGAAATATTTACTACAACATGGTTGAACAATCTGGAATCTTAATTTTCAAAACATTTCCTTTGTCTTACTGATGAATATAAAAATGGACCAGGATCAAGTCATGTATATACATTGGTAAAAATAAATCTATATATCTCTGACAAACTCATTAAGTGGTGATTTCCCAGGCATAATGAATATAATGATCTTTTACTAAATATAGAGCACAGAGATATTGATAATAAGTATGTATTAGATAAGTAAGCATTATTCATTAATAAACAATTTGCAAAGGAGAATATGAATTGGTTGCTAAACACATGGATAAACATTGCTGTTTGTTAGCAATCAAATTAGTGAAAATTAAAATGATGGGAGATATTTTTGTTTACCAAATTAGCAAGAATGTAAAGATTTTTCTGGTTATATAACTGTGAACATTTCATGATTATGTAATTCATCCTTTTTTTTTTTCATTTTATTTTTCAGTTCCCATTGTTTTCCTTTTTGTTCAACAAATTTCCCATTTTTCTTTTTATTTCATCTACAGTTAATTTGGGTGGGGAAATTTCTTTTGGAATTTACCTTTTCTAAATATTCTAAAATATATCATTTTTCTTATTTTTGAAACCAGTTTTCTTAGAGATCTTAGTGAAATGCCACAGCTAAGATATTTTCGACAAGTAAATGAACAGACCATTTGATTAAGTGGAGGTTTTCTAATCTGTTACTCTGCTTTTAAGGCAGGCTTGTATTTCTTGTCTGCTTTTGGAGCTGACTACTCTAGAATTATATATTAGACAAATGTTCTAGAAAGAGAGACAGGCAGCTGAATTCAGTCTTTTAATGTGGTAAGAGATCTGGCACATTCAGTTAAATCAGAAGATTTAGTGTAGCAAAAGTGGCAAATGCCTAATGCTCCATCCCTCAGTAGATAGAACATAGCTGTGAACAAAAGCACTGAGGGGCCATATTTTGCTGGCAGGAGAGGAACAAATGTGCCCTCTTGGTCTCCAACTTTTGCTAAACTGCAGTGGAACAAATCCAAGTTTCAAAGAAGTATCCTAAGTCTCTGGTTTTTCTGGATTGTAACAGTCTGTGGCTTTTACATTGTTGGATTGCCTGCGCTTACGACACTCGGGAGTGTCACAAGGACCTGAAGATTTGATGCTGTGGCCAGCGCTGTTTGCCCAAAGCCATCTTGGAAGTTCAGTGAAGCAAGGGCCAGCTCCTTTCTATGTGGGGTACCTTAGGGGGCGATCACAAACACTGATTGGAATCAGAATTGCACTGATGTGGATAATATAGATACACTTCTGCTCAAATTTAGAGCATAATGCTGCATCATGTTCCGGATCAAATTAAAACACTAGGTTTACTTTATGTCTTTTAATGGAGAACAATAGTGGATTCTTTTGCTGCCGGTTCCCAGTGAAATAGTCCATGTATACAGTTTCCTTTCAGCAGCAGTTGTGTCTACAAATGCTAGTCTCCAAACGACTTCTATTCTCAAGGCCACCAGGCGTGCAACTGCCCGAACAAAGAGGTGCATTACAAGAGTCTTGACAATTTCTGCTCCTGGAAACACAGGGGTCACACAAATCTGCCAAGTTGAAAGAAAACAAATCGCTAGGGCAAGACATTTTATTTAGTTCTAAATAGCACCTTGCACATGGATAGCATTCAAAAGCATTAATACAACCACAATGCAAATCAACATGGGCCTGCAGACCAGGAACTGAAAGAAATTAGGCTAAACCCAGAAGAAATAAGTCTATGAGTAGAAATTTCAATAAAATGATCAAACATTATTCATTAATATAGCAGTCAGTCATCCATGTACATCTTGTATGCTGTGTTAAATTACAAGTCAGTATATAGGTAGGGACTGAAAATGTACTGGAAGAGACAGGACAAACACAAACACAAATAAATATAAACAAAAGGGCAGAGACCATATGTCTGAGGCAAAAACAATGTCGATTCTCCCAAGTTTGAGAAGATAAAATTGGATATTTAGAGAAGTATAAAGGGTGCTCGCGAGTTAGATGAAGTATTTCTTTGTTGAAGGGGCTGTGGTGTGCTTCTTTTACTGAAGTGTTATTAAATAAATATAAGGTTGCCAGACACAACCTAGGCTCAGGTAGATGAAAAACAAAACTAGAAAAAGTACCTGTAGATCCTGAATTGATCCAGGGATGTAATTTTGTGGGCTAATAGACTCCTGCATCTGTTTAGACTCATTTCTTTCATCATAACTTTACTAATTCAACAAAAATATTGACAGATTGCTGAATTAGAAATGAAGCTAAATGCTAGGAATAGGCTGACAAATAAATCGCCATCCCTTTATCAAAAAACCTCATAATTGAGTGAATTAGTCAAGAAAAGCAAATAACCTTTTTTTATTTTTATTTTATTTTATTTTAGTTTAGTTTTTAGGTCACACCCGGCAGTGCTCAGGGGTTACTCCTGGCTCTACACTCAGAAATCGCTACTGGCAGGCTCAGGGGACCATATGGGATGCTGGGATTTGAACCACCATCCTTCTGTAAAAAAGCAAATAATCATTTTTTTTTAAAAACAACACTTTAAAGGAGCCCAGCCTCACAACTTCACCACTAATCTCAGAAGAAATGCAAGTCAAGCCAACCCACAGGAACTTATTGACCCATTTCTACCGATCATGAAGTTCCTGATGCACATAGCCACACAATCATATGATACTCCAAATTTCATGATACTAATAGCCTGGTAGGAGCACACCAAATTAGACTGGAAAGTAGAATAAAAGACAACCAAGTTCAATAAACAAAAACAACCACACAGAAAGCTAAACTAGCAATAAACAAATAGTAAGTCCTCAGACAATGACTTTAATGACCCTATTGTGGGATATGACAACTTTCAAAAATTTACTTTTAGTGAAGTATTTTTTGATAATTATACTTTCCATTCTTTTGCAATAAACTATATACAATAAGTTATTTTGTGCCTGCTAACAGGGAAGGTCTGGAGTTTGGTGGGAAACTTGGGACAATGGTGGAATGAAGGTCACACAGGTGGTGAGATTGGCATTGGAACATTGAATGCTCCAAACAACTGTATTGTGAACAATTGTAATTCATGATGTTTAAATGGGTTTAAAAAAGATATACTTTTGATCATACTTTCTTTTTTCCTGTGCTTGTGTCTATCTAGAGTCTAAGGGATGAAAATAATATTGGTAGGAGGGAACAAACAGAAGATTTTGAACATTCTGCTTGAATGTGTCAGCTTGATCACTTAAGTATCAGAACAAGTGCCTAGTGTGGGCAAGGATCTTAGTTGGAGTCCCAGCACTGCATGCCTCTACTCAGCATTTCTGGTTCTTGTCCTGGCACCTTTGAGAACTGCTGACTATGACTGGTTATGGTCCATCAAAACCACAGAATATCTCTCCTATATTTTAAAATAAAAGCTCTGCTAGGATATTTGTATACAGTAGTAAAAATGTTGGGGTCCCAGGAGAATTTTAAAAGTAGATAAATATGAGCAGATCTGTGTGATCCAAAGATAACTTGAGACCTGAGGAAAAACAGTAGACATAAATTGGTATGATGAATCAAAGAACTGGAGCACAGGGTTCATTCCTAATTCCTCATGGTCACTGAAAATTGCTAGGTGTGGTCCCCAAAATAACAATAATAAACATAAAAATGATGATAGCATCAAAGCAAAGCCTCAGGGATAACAGGCTATGTTAGTGAAAAAAATCTGAAATCATGTTGTCTGGCCTGTTTCCCCTAGAGCAGGGGTGGCGAACAAGTTCGACACAAAGAGCCAAAATTTTAAACTTTGAGAGTCAGAGAGCCACACATGCAGTGACTTGCCCAAACAGATAAACACTGACACAAGAGCATCTAATTTTAACAATAATATATTAAACACATATTGCATCTTGCCATTTTGAGTGAGGGTAAAAATCCTGCAGTGATGGTGAGGGTGTGCTGTGTCCTCCACACTAAGAACTAATGGCCAGATGTGACCCAATATGTGACACCCGGGTCATTCCCACCCCTCCCTCGCTGGCCCGTGCAGTTGTTTCCGAGGGATGGGAGATGGGATGGCGCAGCCTGGGGGCGGGTCTACTTGCTGGGAGATCTCTCCTCAGAGGTCCCTCCTCAGAAGCAGCAGACAAAATCCAAACTTGGCAAAGAGCCACAGTATACAAAATAATGATAAGAGGCAAAAAACCATATTCATTTTGGCCGGGAGCTGCATGCAGCTCAAGACCCGCGTGTTCGCCACCCCTGCCCTAAAGTTTTGTCTAATTTATTTCCTTTTTTTTTTTTTTTTTTGGCTTTTGGGTCACACCCGGCAGCGCTCAGGGGTTACTCCTGGCTCCATGATCAGAAATTGCTCCTGGCAGGCACGGGGGACCATATGGGGCACCGGGATTCGAACCGATGACCTTTTTGCATGAAAAGCAAACGCCTTACCTCCATGTTATCTCCCGGGCCCCTTGTCTAATTTATTTCAACTTCTGGTGCTCAGGTCCATTTATTTGTGTTCAGTAGCCTCAGTGCTCATGAGTGCTATCCATAGGCTAGAAACCATTTAGAATGGTATTTTCTATATCATCTTAATGACTTGTTTCTTCTTTATTTGGCTGATTTATGACCCTGTTTCTAGTAGTTGCTGTCTCCCTTGGTTGAAGGCCATGAGAAAAAATAACCCAGATTCCTTTGCATTCTCAAGGGGCTACTAAAGCACTTATTGTCTCTAATGCCCCTATTTTCCTTCCTCATGATCTCAATGCGGAGCAGGAGTGGCTGTCATTGTGTACAATAAACCACTTGTAGTGATCTTATGTGTTCTTGGAAAAACAATTTGGAGTGTTGGCAATGTGTACAAGGGATCCACAATGGTGACTCCTATAGTCACTGGATGAAAAAGGCAATAAAATGCTAAAAACATACTAACGTAAAACTTGCTACATGCGGGGCCCGGGAGATAGCATGGAGGTAAGGCGTTTGCCTTTCATGCAAAAGGTCATCGGTTCGAATACCGGTGCCCCATATGGTCCCCTGTGCCTGCCAGGAGCAATTTCTGAGCATGGAGCCAGGAGTAACCCCTGAGCACTGCCGGGTGTGACCCCAAAAAAAAACCAAAAACAAACAAACAAAAAAAAAACAAAAAAAATCTTGCTACATGCATCTTATCTTCTGTTCTTATTTCTTACTATATAGTCATTCATTGAATCCCCTTCAAGATAATGCTATCAAATAGGTACACATTATCACAAAGAAACTGAGGACAGCAGTTTTAAATCATATTTATGTAGTATGCATAAAATCATAACTAACAGTATTGTAAATCACTATACCACAATAAAAATAAAACAAAAAAGAAGAGTCAAGCCCCAAATGTGTGGATTAAAAGGCTATGCATTTCAATGCTTTGTTCTCTATCAATAATCACCTAAATTAACTTTGTGAATATTCTTTACCTTTACAAAATCATTTAAAAATTTGATCAAAGCTACATCACACACTCTAAATAGTATATTTCAGTATTGGATGGCTCAATTTATTATGCAATTTTCTTCCTGAATGAAAAAGTTATTTGCTTTCTTAAAACACTACAAAATTTTTTGTGTGCTGATTTCGCATCTCTGAAGCCATTTTGACTTCATTTACATGACTGAATTTTTTGAAGGATAATCCTTTTAGTATATAAAAGAAGCACTTGGGAGGTAAATTCATGGAAGTCTTTCTTTTTCAAATTGGATTCTTCTCTTGATGCTCATCTGCTTTTCTACCCCCCTCTGAGAGAGTTCTTCATATTGAGACATATTTTATCAAATGTGATTGGACCAGTGGAGAATGCAACTATCCTCACTCTCCCTCTTTATGTTTAGCATATTTTCCTTCTTTTCTTGTAATCTGGTAGGAATGTTGGGTTTTGTTCAAATGAACTGTGAACTGTGGGGATTTCCTTTGTTAAAATGAATATTATACCACAAGATGAGATAAAATGAATGAAGCAAGGTATAAGAGTGGTTAGATACATAAGAGAGGTGGAATTTAAAACTCATGATAAGAAATTAAAATCTCATTGAGAGACTACTAAAGTGTACTGAAGTGTTTCAAGAAAAGGATGATACAATCAAAGTAACTTGGCGGTTGTTGGGGCAAGTTCACTCTCCGTACCTTATCAACTTTTCAACTCTGGTAAGAGTGGAGGTGGCTTCTGAGCATTTTGTGGGTCCATAAAAGGTTTTTCGTTTTTCTTTCTTTGGCTGGTACATTTGTTGTGTCTTATCTTCAAGAGAGTGATAAATAAGTGATCGTGAGACTCAACTGGGAAGGTGTGTTGGTGTTTGAGTTCAGGTATGGGCTGAGATGGGCATTGCATATTCTGTTCCTAAATTTGCTGTGTGGTTTTAGGTAGATCAATCTACCTTCTCTATCTCCCCATCACACTCAGTTTTCTGTAAAGTGCTTTGTACTTCTTAAATAAAAGATGGTACAAATCACTTAAAGGTGTATTTACTGAATATTTAAATTTTTAAAAAGTAGGTAGAACTTAGGATCCATGAACTTCTGAATGTAACTGAGCCAATTTTTCAAGTAGAATCACACTAAAAACTGTCTAAGCAGATAATATGGATGATGATATTACATAAGGAAGAGGATGAAGAAAATAGTGATAATGATAATCAGATTAGACCTGCTTTCACTTATCACCTTTTGATCATATGTTTTCTCATTCTCAACAATACTGCAGCAAGTTACATGTATTCATAAATTCCAGAGTGAGACTTCTGAAGCTCAAGGAAATTATCCATGATTATAGAGTTACAAGTGGTAGAGTCAAGACCTTTAAAACAAATAGCTAAGATTCTGCATATTAATCTTTCAAGGACTAAGTCAAGGATGTCCAAATTTATCTGATCTTAGTAATCGATCACATATAGTTCATATTAAAAATCCGGTATCTCAGTTGCCTCTCTGAGATTTAAAGAGTGGAAAGCAGATTCATTCAAATAGAACTGAAAGGAAAAAAATTGAATTTCAGAGCTTGAAGGTGAGAAGACTCTTGGTGATGGCTAAGTTTAGGGTGTGAAGGTGGTTGTGGTGGTTAAAGTGTAGTGAATATATACTCGATTTTGTTTGAGGAAGACAGAACAAAGGAAGAGGCAAGGAGAAAAATTTTGACCTAATATTCACAGTTCTTTTAGAAGGTAGAGAAGTCTCGTGGAGATCAGATGCAGAGAATACTGCATACTACCAGAAGACAGTTTGGACTTCAGAAGTATCTATGTGGTACTATTTCAGAATTGGTACAAAAAAATGATGGGTGTTCTCACACCAAAAATATTTATCCTTTTCACCTGAGCTTCCCTCAAAGTTTCTGAACCTGCAAACCTTGTGGTAAATTTATTTAATTTGCCTCATTTCATTTTGTCTGACAGTCCATGTGACCTGTTCCCTTCCAATGACATTTTAGTTTTTAAAACTACTTTTAGTTTTTAAAACAAACTAAAATGAGGTTCTGGGAACTGGAGGCTTTTGCCAGCATGGGGAACTGATAAGCTTCATGCCAGTGTCTTCCACCAAGCTGAAATGGGGATACGGGACTCCTGCTCCCCCCAACAAACTTCCCCCTGCTTCCTCCCACACTCTAGGGCCATTTCTGGGTGCCCTCCCAGGGGGTCAGCGAGGCTGATGTCGGGGAGAACTTTAAAGAGGATCTCAGGTCTTCCCCAACCCCACCCAGCACAAGAGGGGTGGACTTGGGGAAGCCACCAGCAACTTTTCTTCCAATCAGTCTCCATTCTCAAAACCATAAAGTGTAGATAGTGTAACAGGATATCGTAGGGTTCATAATCTTATAATGCTTTTAGGTAAGGAAACGATTTGCTCAAGATCCACTGAACAGTAGTTCATGGTATAAACTCCACATACAGGGCCTATTATCATATCGCTTAGCTTTCTAGACTTGAAAATTATGATTTTTTTTAAAATACTCTTTTACAATATAATCCATGAAGCCTTTCTTCAGTAAAGTTTACCATCACTAACCACATTTGGTCTAGAAAATGGAAAACCATTACACCAGATTAGCCAGCTTTATATATATTCTTTTTTAAATTAAATTACATCAAATTTAATTTTATCTATTTACTCTTTAAAAAAATAATCATCCTTTATCACTGCACCTGGGTCAGTTTTTCAACTGTAACCCATGGGTTTATCCCCATTGCATGCTGATATAGATATAAGCACATGAGTATATGTGTTTTCCATCCCAATGTCTTTCCAATGTTCTCTGTACATATGTCTATTTCATGGTATTGACTCCACATAAGTGCTCATTA
>PVKC010044602.1:0-11559 GCA_004027635.1 Crocidura indochinensis | reverse complement strand
TTTTTTTTTTACCTCTTCAATCTACAAATGTGGCAACACAAAGGCGCTTCCTTATCTTGGTCCAGACCGTCTGGCTAATGCAGTTGCCAGAGACCCTTTCTCCTTCACTGATTACAAAATCTCACCAGCCAAGGGAGTGCTGCTGCAGATAGTGGAAGATTCACTACTTTCTTCAGGCCAAGTCAGATGGTGAAGCTAAAGATCGCGAAGAATCAACTGTGGAACTTTTCATGTCACTTATAAACACACCTTTCTGTTTGGAAGTAGAGCTCACTTTATTTTTTAGCCAGCAAAAGATACATTTCTGGTGGAAGAAACTTCCTGCAGCAGTTTTGTTTTAAGTTTGAAGATTTGTGTGAAATACTAACAGCTAGCAACCATCTCTGCTGTTTCTGAGACTTGCCCTCGAACTGAGAAAGGGGAAAAAAAAACATCTATTACACAGATTTCTTCACGTACAAAACATTTTCTTTGGCCTCTACATCTTCAGCACTCTGGAAATGAATCTCCCTACTTTTTCTAGTGATCTAATTCTAATTAAAAATGCTCTGCATCGAGAGACATATGCCCGATACAAAGGAAAAGTTGTAAGTGAAGTGAAAACGAAGGGGTACTACTTCTCCCAGGTTTTTGAAGGTAAGTTCTTAAAAATATTTCACAGCAATATTTTTGCATTCAATTCTCGCTTTGGTGATTTGTTGTGGTGATCAACAGATTTGAGAACAACATTTTGGCACGCATGCATTATTCAGGAAATTTCAGTAGATTTTAGCCACAAAATATAATACAAGTGTTTATGCAAATGAAAAATGTTACTGTTGAAAACCGTCAAGTATAATTAGTTTCAGGAAATAGTTTGGTTATTTGGAAATCTAAAAAGGGTTTTACTTTTCAAAACCACTTTTTGGTCTTGTTTGTTTATTTTGGGGCCACATCTGGTAGTGCTCTGGGGTTACTCCTGGCTCTGTGCTTAAGATTCACTCCTGGCAGGCTCAGGGGACCATAAGGGATGCTGGGAGTGGAACCCAGGTTGGACACGTACAAGACAAACACCCTATCCTACTTGCTATACTATTGCTCCGGTTCCCCCAAACTACTTTTGAATTATTAAAAGCATTTTTAATCTGAAAAGTGTCATTTGGTAAGAGATTCATGCTTGAAGGTATACTTGGGTGGAGGAAATATGGAGTTGTCTGTGCTAAAAGATAACTGCCTTTTAGGAAAAAGCTGCCAAGTTTAACATACACCTAAAATAAAACAACCACTTCTCTTATGACTAAAACCCCCATCATGCACTGGCCTGAAGATAAATGCTAGGTTTGAGAAGAGGAAACATAAGCTGTGCACTCTCTGAATCAAGGAATCAGCACTGCTGATGAACACGACAAGGAAATCACCATAAACTTGTGCAGTCTTGGGGCCCGGGAGATAGCATGGAGGTAGGGCATTTGCCTTTCATGCAGAAGGTCATCGGTTAGAATCCCGGTGCCCCATATGGTCCCCCGTGCCTGCCAGGAGCAATTTCTGAGCGTGGGGCCGGAGAGATAGCATGAAGGTAAAGCGTTTGCCTTTCACGCAGAAGGACGATGGTTTAAATCCCAGCATCCTATATGTTCCCCTGTGCTGCCAGGGGTGACCCAAAAACCAAAAACCAAAAACCAAAAAAAAAAAAAGTAACAATGTTAAGGACTAAAATAAAAATGAGAACTCCTTAAAACAGGGGTCTCAAATTCAATTTACCTGGGGGCTGCAGGAGGCAAAGTCGGGGTAATGCTTGAGTGCAAAGTCAGTAGTAAGCCTTGAACATGAACATTGGGGGGTGTGACCCAAACAACTAAAACAAAACAAAAAAAAAATTCCGGGGTCGGACGGTGGCGCTGGAGGCAAGGTGCCTGATTACCTGCCCTAACCTAGGACGGACCGAGGTTCCCCTGGTTCCCCATATGGTCCCCTGTGCCTGCCAGGAGCGACTTCTGAGCCAATAGCCAGGAGTAACTCCTGAGAGTCACCAGGTGTGGCCCAAAAAACAAAAAACAACAACAACAAAAAAAATCCTCTAGGGCAGAGCCACACCCAGTGACGCTCAGGGGTTACTCCTGGCTATGCGCTCAGAAGTTGCTCCTGGCTTGGGGGACCATATCGGAAACCGGGGGAATCGAACCGCGGTCCGTCCTAGGCTAGTGCAGGCAAGACAGGCACCTTACCTCCAGCTCTACTGCCCAGTCCCTGTTTTTCTTAAATTACAGAATTTCTCCTCCATCAACTCTTTGGTCTTCTAATCTCAATAACACCAATTCAATATATTGCCAGTCTCGCAGGTGCTACTTTGTGAATCAGTCTTAAGCTGCCTTTTGTTGCTTGTCTTTTTGTCTCAGGGTCTCTTTCTGGGCTATCTCTGGTACCTGAGAGACCATGAAGATGGGTGGAACCCAACCAAGGCCTCCACAAACAAAGCCTGTGTGTGCTCCAAGCCCGAGTGTAAACCATCTCCCTGGCCTTTGACTATTTTATTAAAATGCGTCCAGATGAGGGATCGGAGAGACAGCATAGTGGTAGGGAGCCTGCCCTGAACATGGCTGACCCAGGTTTGATCCCATAGGAAACCCCCAGCACCGCCAGGAGTAACCAGGTATAGCCCCCAAACAAACCCCAAAATGAGTCCAGATGTGTATTTGTTTCTGTATCTTATGCCTTATTTTAATGCCCAAACCTGAAAATTATGTCGTTCATGGATTCCAAAATTTTTGCAGCCATAATCTCTTAAGATACTGTCTATTGTGGGGCCGGAGAGATAGCACAGAGGAAAGAGATTGCCTTGTAAGCGGCCGACCCAGGATGGACAGTGGTTCAAATCTTGGCATCTCATATAGTCCCCGAACCTGTCAGGAAAGATTTCTGAGCGCAGAGTCAGGAATAACCCCTGAGCGTTGCAGGTGTGGCCCCAAAGAAAACAAAAAGCAATAAATAAATAAAACCCCCAAATAAACAAAAACTATAAAGTAAGATAAAGATGCCAACCAGATGGTAGAAAAGTCATATTCCACGCAGCTACAAAGATATATTTAATATGATGTAATAAAGCAGCAACAATAACACCATAAAAAATGGGGAGATGGGGGCCGGAGTGATGGTGCAACAGTAGGGCACTTTGCCTTGCATGCGGCTGACCCAGGACAGACCTGGGTTTGATCCTTGGCATCCCATATGATCCCTTGAGCCAGGATCGATTTCTGAGCACACAGCTTCGAGGAGTGACCCCTGAGCGTCACTGGGTGTGGCCCCCCCCAAAAAAAATGAGGAAAGGAAATGAACAGACACTTCCTCGAAGTCATAGGCTACAGACATACTCATTTGATTATTAGGAAAATTAAAACCCAAACAGTAAGATAAGATCTCATACCAATGCGAATAGCCGATATAAAAAAACCCTAGAAGCTACAAGTGCTGGTAAGGATGTGGTGAGAAAGGAACGGTCATTCGTTGTTGGTAGAACTGTCATCAGATTCTACTGTGGAAAACAGTAGTTTTCAACAAAACAAAACCCCAAAACCAACAGGGGCCATATCGACAGTACATTGGGTAAGGAAATTAATTGCCTTGTATGAAAACTGACCCAGATTCAATCTCCAGCACCCCAAGCCCTATCAGAAGTCAGCCCTGAGCCGAGGCAGGAGTAATTCTTGAGCACTGTTAGGGTATGGGGCACACACCCTCCATATATATATATATATATATAAGCTGGCAATTCCAATCCTTGGCCTCTACACCAAGAATATAAAAATATTAATTCAAGAAGATGAACATTTATTTTAACTGCTGCATTACTTACAATAGCTAAAATAAAGGCACAACCCAAATGCCCATTTACGGTTAGCAAATTAGTTTAAGTGACTTGCCCTAGGTTATAGCTGCTGAAACGACAGAGCATAGAACAGAATTTTTGTCTGAAAACTAGATTCCATGCCAAAAAGATATTGCCATGATAAAATTACCCCCAGGGATATTTACAAATTTTAAAGAGAAATGACTACCTGGGAAGCAAAAAACAAAACAAGACAAAACAAAACAACCCCCCCCCACCCCAATCCAAAGCATAATAAGTGGTTGTTCAATTCAAATAAGGGCACGACAAAAGTGGCATCTGAGCTTGGACTCATGCTCCAATAGCCTTGGTCTCTTAAATGTGACCAGAAAAATTTCCTGGTTACACCAGATATCGAAGGAAATGAATAAACCTTTACACGCGGTCAATGGCTGCTTGAAGTGATGGCACTGACGTATAAGAGAGTCATCCTCAGAGAATTCTTTTGGATAGCAATAAGGGCGTTTCCCAAAAGAGGAGGGGGTGGTAGAGTTCAAGAAGCAGCTGAAGGGGAGGTGTTTTCTCTTTGACCCCTTAAGCATAGATTTCTGTGGGAGTGCTGAGTAAAATTTTTGTCTGTTTAGATTGTAATAAATTTAGGTACTAGGATTCTAGAACGTGGACTAATAATGTGGTTTTTAACTTCTCTGGGGCTTTTAGTTGGGAATCAGAGACGAGGCGATAAAAACATCACTTTTTGCTCCATCACTACAGAATTTGTAATCTCCCTAACCTTTTTTTTTTTTTTTTTGGTTTTTGGGTCACACCCGGCAGTGCTCAGGGGTTACTCCTGGCTCCATGCTCAGAAATTGCTCCTGGCAGGCATGGGGGACCACATGGGGCACCGGGATTTGAACCGATGACCCCTTGCATGAAAGGCAAACGCCTTACCTCCATGCTATCTCCCGGGCCCCGTAATCTCCCTAACCTTTGACGCAGCCCCAGTCTTGTGGCTGTTCAAAGCTTTTAAATTGCTCCAGACAGGCTTGAAACCATATGGGATGCTGGGGATTGAACCTGGGTTGGCCCCAGATTTTGCCTTTTCTTGAAGGGTATCTTGTATAAAGAAAAAATTAAAAATTAACATGGAACTGAACTGAGGAGATAGGTCAATAAGTTAGAGCATGTGCTTTGGACAAAAATGCAAGAGCTCCTCTCACGTGGAAAACTCCCACTGTATCCCTCTACTTCTGAGTGTCCGAACTCCGAGCCCTGCCAGCGTGGCTGTCAAACCAGTATATCTGGGGCCCGGGAGATAGCATGGAGGTAAGGCATTTGCCTTTCATGCAAAAGGTCATCAGTTCGAATCCCGGTGCCCCATATGGTCCCCCGTGCCTGCCAGGAGCAATTTCTGAGCATGGAGCCAGGAGTAACCCCTGAGCACTGCCGGGTGTGACCCCCACCCCCCAAAAAAAACAGTATATCTATGTAAACTAGTTTAAAATGCAACAAAACAAAATTAGAACTAAAAAAAGGTATGATTTAAATTTGTATTATATTAACTCTGGAAACAGATGTATTTGAAGACATAACTTAAGTAAAATGGGTTAGGCGTCTTGGTGATTATTTCCCACAAGAAAATGAACAAAAAAACCCAAACAACCCAGTTACAGAACCAGGTATAATTACCTGAAAACACAATCAGACACTAATTAACTTTTTCATTTAAAGAACAAATCCCTAAACCACTCAATAGCTTGCTGACCCGACAAGACCGTTTTTCTGCTCTCAAGACTTGGCAGACAAAACATAACACACCCCGGAGAGGATTTTTACTGTCTCAGAATTATGTTGCCTGTCTCATCTCCCTGATAAAGCTGTTCTTTGAAATATTTCCTCCAAGCACTTCTTCTAGACGGTTGCCAGTCTATCCCTGAAGCAGTGTTCTTGATGTTCTCAGGCTTTTCTCCTGTCTGTCTGAAATTATCTGGCCCTTAGATGACTCAGTGGCCAATTAACCAAGGAGTGAAATGACCCGGTTAAGTTCAGTTGAATCAAAGGAACCTCTTCAAGCTCTTCTTGAACTTTTTTTTTTTTTGGGTCATACCTGGCAGCGCTCAAGGATTACCCCTGGCTCTATGCTCAAAAATTGCTCCTGGCAGACTCAGGGGACCATATGGGATGCCGGGATTTGAACCATTGGCCTTCTGCATGAAAGACAAACACCTTACCTCCATACTAACTCTCTGGCCCTTGTTGAACAGTTTTTGATCCAACTCCACAGTCATCTACACTTATGAAACAAATGCAGTACAATGCACTTCAGACTTATAATGAAAAATATTTAAGGCCTCATAATTTTTCCATTGTTTAATTTAATTTTATTTTTTAGTTTTTGGGTCACACCTGGCAGCGCTCAGGGGTGACTCCTGGCTCTAAGCTCAGAAATTGCTCCTGGCAGGCTCGGGGGACCATACGGAGTGCCAGGATTCGAACCACCAACATTTTGCATGCAAGGCAAATGCCTTACCTCCATGCTATCTCTCCGGCCCCAACTTTTATTATTTTTTATGGTGGAAAGTGTACACCCAGCTGTGCTAAGATTCCTCGTGGGGGTTGGGGAACTCAGGGGATCATGTGTCCACCTACTGTATCCTCCCTCCCTTCCTTTTGTGAAATAAGAATTTGTCTTAAATGATACTTCGATGTGAAGAGAAAAAATAGACCAAGTATGTGTTCAATACAGAACGCAGGCTTCTCCGGAGTAGAAAAAAAGCAAGCAAAAACATACAGAATGAAACAAATTCAAAAGAGAACATGGGCTGGCTCTGAGAAGCAAGCCGTAAATGTTTTTGTACAATGCCTAGATCAAGTTTCCTAATGGTAAAGAGTATTAAGCCACTTTCACTTAACTAATTGGATCTATGTCCTTTAACAGCGCATTAGCACAAAGAGAACAGCCACGTGACAGAATTCTGTTAATATTAGTTAAAAACCACCTGAACTTACA
The DNA here is from genome assembly GCA_004027635.1 of Crocidura indochinensis. Taxonomy (NCBI): domain Eukaryota; kingdom Metazoa; phylum Chordata; class Mammalia; order Eulipotyphla; family Soricidae; genus Crocidura; species Crocidura indochinensis. The sequence goes on along the minus strand of PVKC010044602.1, from coordinate 4,747 downwards.
AGCATTAAAAAGCATTTTTAATATTGATATTTCTAATATTGACATTACATATAAACATCTATCTCCGAGGAACAATTGTATGGGTAGTTCAATTAAAAGAGAAATTCTATTTCACTTGGGTATTCAAAAGTGAGTATAAGGGGCCGCAGCGGTAGTGCAAGGGTTAAGGCGTCTGCCTTGCCCTCGATAGCCTAGAAAAAACTGCGGTTCGATCCCCCTGGTGTTAAGTATGGTCCCCCCAACAGGAGCAATTTCTGACCGCAAAGCAAGGAGTAACCCCTGAGCGTCACCGGGTGTGGCCTAAAAACAAAACAAACAAAAAAATGAGCATGAGGATAATAATCTGCTGGTCTGGAGAAAAAAAGTAAGGAGTTTGCCTTGCATGCAGCGGATCTGGGTTCAATCCCCAGCATATCACATGGTCCCCTGAGCACCACCAGGTGTGATCCTTGAGTGTAGAGTCAGGAGTTAAGACCTAAACACAGACAGATGTGTGCCAAAAACAGAAACAAAAAGAAACTGGACCCAGAGTGATAGTATAGCAGGTAGAGAGTTTACTTTAACATGGCCAACCTGAGTTGAATTCCCAGCACTCCTAAGGCCTACTACTGGTAATTCCTGAGCACAGAGCCAGGAGTAAGCCTTGGGAACCAATAGGTATGGCCCCAAACCAAAAAAACATACAAACCAGAAACAAAAGAAAAATTTGGGGCTTCAAGCTTAAAAGTGGCCATATATAGAAAATTAATTTCTAGAACCAACTACCTTTTAGTCAAGTAAAATTCAAATACAGTGTTTTTTGTTTTTGTTTTTGTTTTTTTTTTGGTTTTTGGGCCATACCCTGTGACGCTCAGGGGTTACTCCTGGCTATGCGCTCAGAAGTCACTCCTGGCTTGGGGGACCATATGCGACACCGAGGGATCGAACCGCAGTCTGTCCTAGGCTAGTGCAGGCAAGGCAGGCACCTTACCTCCAGCGCCACCGCCCTGCTCAAATACAGTGTTTTTTATATTTTAGGTTAGAAGCAACATATCTACAGCACGTTTAATGTCATACTAGTTGTGATATTCCTATAGCTAATATCAAACAAATCGCCTGCCTTCAAACACACAGGTCTTTAATAACCATAGTAAAATACAGAAACTAAACAGAAATTTTTATATCATGGTTTTTCAGGGGGAGGGGAAGCATATCTGGTTGTGCTGAGGACTTGTTCATAGCAAGGCCTAGGGTCGGTATGTAGTGCCAGGGATCAAACTCCAGTCACCTGCATGCAAATTAATGTCCTACACATTGTACTATCTTTCGGTCCCTTTTGGAAAGAACCACGAGAGCTTTAGTGTCTATCCACTTTATTTTTGTTTCGGGATCATACATAGTGAGCTTAGGGGTCATTCCTGGATTTACAATCAGGAATTACTCGGGGCCCGGGAGATAGCATGGAGGTAAGGCGTTTGCCTTTCATGCAAAAGGTCATCGGTTCGAATCCCGGTGCCCCATATGGTCCCCCGTGCCTGCCAGGAGCAATTTCTGAGCATGGAGCCAGGAGTAACTCCTGAGCACTGCCGGGTGTGACCCAAAAACCAAAAAAAACAAAAAACAAAAAACAATCAGGGATTACTCTTGGCAGTGTTCGAGGGACCATATGGGATGCTGGGAATGGAAACTGGGTTACTTAGCTGTGTGCAAAGCAAGTACTCTATTTGCTCTACTATCTCTCCAGTCCCTTCATTCCATTTCTGACTCATAAAAATGCCCGAATAGATTTTGAACTAGGAAGCAGAACTCTTCAATTGAGGGTCAGCTGAGGGTCAGTTGACTTAACTGTCACACAGGTCACTTATAAACATCATTATTGCATGCAATCGCTGCTAGCCCAGTGCTCATACCCAGTGAACACTTAAGAGTCTGAAAATACCACCACGAGGGCAAAGATAATATGTTCTTTGTAGAAAGAAATATCTGTATTTGTTTCCTTTTGATGTTTCTCAAAGTTAAGTTAGGGTGCTTGGGGTCATGGGTATTTAATAATTTGACGGCACAACAAAAAAGTAAATGAAAAAACTTACTATCATTAAGTAAACAAAAATATAAAGCAATACTATTTTGTGGAGTAACAGAGTTAACTGAAATAATGTAAGAAGTAACCATATAATGTTTGCATTAAAGCTCCTACCGAAACTCGTTTATAACCGCAAGAGTATAGAACAGTGCTTCTCGGGGGCAGGGCGGTGGCGCTGGAGGTAAGGTGCCTGCCTTGCCTGCGCTAACCTAGGACGGACCACGGTTCAATTCCCCGGTTCCCCGTGTCTGCCAGGAGCGACTTCTGAGCGAATAGCCAGGAGTGACCCCTGAGCATCACCGGGTGTGGTCCCCCCCCAAAAAAAAAGAACAGTGCTTCTCAACATTTTTCTACATGTGGACTGCCACTGATCCGTGGACTGGCAGTGAAAAACCACTGGAATAGGCCATATTTTTAACTGTAACTTAAAAATTAATGTGGTGATAAAAAGCAGCCGCTTCATTTTAATTACTTTATGTGAAGAGTAAAACAAAGATACTCACAGCTTGCATTTCTATACAGAAGAAATGGTTCATGAAGCTGAAACTCCAAATCTTTATTCACTGGTTCAACCAGATTGTGCATGTTGAGTCGATTAACAATGGTAAAACCGTGGTAAGGTGAGGCTGACCTTAGATTTAACAGAAGAAAAAGAATCAGGTTACTGTTAGATAGGCATAAATGCTATCTACTATATTGGTGATCAGGAAACCATATGCAGTACCAGGGACCAAAACTCAGTCCAGGGGCAGTAGGGCGTTTGCCTTGCATGTGGTCAACCCAGGATGGATCTGGGTTTGGCTCAACATCCCATTTGGTCCTGCAAGCCTGCCAGGAGTGATTTCTGAGTGCAGAGTCAGATTAATGCCTGAGCACTGCTGAGTGTGGCCCACCCAAATCAAAACAAAAAAACTCCATCCAGTCACATGCAAGGCAAATAGTCCATGACCAAGCTACATCCCTAACAAGATTATCCATTTTGAGGTAGGGCATTTGCCTTGCATGCAGAAGGACAGTGATTAGAATCCCGGCATCCCATATGGTCCCATGGGCCCCTGTGCCTGCCAGGAGCGATTTCTGAGCATAGAGCAAGGAGTAACCCTTGAGCATTGCCGAGTGTGACCCAAAAACCAAAAAAAAACAAAAAACAAACAAACAAACAAACAAAAAAACAAAAGGAAAAAATAGAATTATCTATTTTTCAAAAAAGAATACATCTAATCCATCCCTCTTTTGTCTATATCCAATTATTAGTCGTTCTATTTACTGCCTTTCTCCATTAGGACGCAAGCTCAAAGCAAGTCGGATTGATTTTTCGTTTAGATGTATTCAAAGACAGAAACATAGATGCTCAATAAGCATTTTCTTTATTAAAATATTTATTCTAAATAAATTATGGGATTGGCTATGGTAATAATGTCTGCTATCACAGTGATTTTTTTCTTGCTCCAAAGAGGTCTTTCCAAAGTTCTCCCGAGCTGGACAGAAAATGCCTTGAATTCTACAATAAGAAATGTCCTTGGTGCCCATATTTGGAGGGAACGGTAGGTTAAGTTCATAAACCTATAGGCATTTGGAGTACTTATATGTATATATATTTACATATGTACTTTATGTAAGTATATTGCTTAATAGATTATCATTTATTTCTTGATGAACAAACAATATCAGAATGTTTCCAATTAACAAGATCAGAAAGATTAAAAGTTGTGCCCAAAGTCAGATAAACCATAGAACTAAAATTTACCATGACAGTTTTTCTGAATCCAAGCCTCGGTTTCTTCTGTACAATGATCTCTGAAAGTGATCTATCCTGAAACTTAAATATACCACTTGCAAAGTGATATTCTTTATCTAGATGTACCTTCATCTAAGGTACAAAACACTTCTCATATTTCCCAAAGGAAGTGTTTCTGGTCTCTCTTAGAACCAGTACAAGCATGCCATTATTTTTATTCAATCAAATCACCCACTATACAAAAATTCTAATTTTCTAAAAACAGTGTGGATCTGCATTATTTTTATCAATATGCTCAGGAAAAAAACTTTCCAAATATTAATAAGCATCATGATTCTAATAGGACATGAGTTTCTAGAGATTTATATTAATAATGAAGTAGGTGAAAAAGTAGGTAAAGAAGGTTTTTATATTTTTCTGTTATTGATTGATTGAACTTTTGGTTTTTGGGTCACACCCGGCAGCTATCAGAACTACTCTGGCTCTGCAAATCACTTGTGGCAGGCTCAGGGGACCATATGGGATGTTGAGGATTGAATCGTGGATTTAACCTGGGTCAACCATGTGCAAGCAAGGCAAACGTCTTACCTGCTCTGCTACTACTCCAGCCCCAGGTTTTTATATTTAAAGCAAAAGTACGGAATAATAAAGAACATAAATAAAGAGCTAGGGTCATAATATTTCAAAGCATTGTAATATAATTATAAAGATATAATGCAATCATAATATCAAAGAGTTAGAGACAAAAATAGTTAATCAAGATCTCAAAGTTTCAATCAAAATTTACAATATTTAACAAAAATGTTTTGTATTTTTTGTTTTGGGCAATACCCAATGGTGTTTAGTGCTTACTGGTGGCTCCGTGCTCAGGGATCACGGCTGGTAGGGCTTTGCGGACCATATGCAGTGTAAGGGATTGAACCTGGGTAGAATATACCTCACCCATT
>PVKC010044601.1:0-11572 GCA_004027635.1 Crocidura indochinensis | reverse complement strand
CATGAAGAATAAAGAAAGCCATACAGCTTAGGAAGTATTGTGATTCAATTTCCTTGAGTACTCTTCAGTATTATTCTGTAATTTTCTCTGTCACACAAGGTATCAATAATTTGATTTGGAGGCTTCCATCATCCACTTTATAAACTTAATATAGACTTAATATAGACTTAATATGCATATGTTCTTTATTATTCTTCTCTAGCTTTATAAATTTTACCATTATTTAAATAGTATATATGTATTAATTTTACCATTTACATTGAAAAACTTGATATGTAACATCAAAAGTTTAAGGTGTACAATATATTGACAAGATATATTTACATATTGAAATATTTAGATCATAGCATCAGCCAGCAATGCATAATATCATAAATTTTTCATTTCATTGTAACAAAAAATAAGATTAACTCAATAAACTGTATAATCATTATAGCTACTGTACAAAATAATTTGTGATTTGCTTTTATTATTATTTCAGATTTATTTGCTATTTTCTAGAATAATATTTAATTACTAAAGTTTTGTTAAAATGACAATGTTAAATACTTCAAATATCATGACAGATATGTACAAGAATTTCTGTGGCAAAAAATTCCTTCTTCACACCAATATTCATTGCAGCACTATTTACAATAGTCAGACTCTGGAAACAACCAAGATGCCCTTCAACAAGTATGAATGACTAAAGAAACTGTGGTATATATACACAATGGAATATTATGCAGCCATCAGGAGAGATGAAGTCATGAAATGTTCCTATATATGGATGTACATGGAATCTATTATGCTGAGTGAAATAAGTCAGAGGGAGAGCGAGAGCGATAGACACAGAATAGTCTCACTCATCTATGGGTTTTAAGAAAAATAAAAGATTTTTTGCAATAATACTTAGAGACAAAAGAGAGGAGGGCTAGAAGGTCCAGCACACGACATGAAGCTCACCACAGAGAGTGATGTGTGCAGCTAGAGAAATAACTACACTGAGAAATATCATTACAAAATGAATGAATGGGGACCGGGCAGTGGCGCTGGAGATAAGGTGCCTGCGCTAACCTAGGACGGACCTCGGTTCGATCCCCCGGTTCCCCATATGGTCCCCCGTGCCTGCCAGGAGCGACTTCTGAGCGAATAGCCAGGAGTAACCCCTGAGCGTCACAGGGTGTGGCCCAAAAACCAAAAAAAAAAAAAAATGAATGAATGAATGAGGGAAGTAGAAAGCCTGTCTAGAGTACAGGCAGGGCTATGTAAGGAAGAGAATGATTTGGGACATTGGTGATGGGCATATTGTCCTGGTGAAAAGGGGTGTTCTTTACATGACTAAAACCCAATTACAATCATATTTGTAATCAAGGAGTTTAAATAAAGATATTAAAAATATTTCTGTTGGCAAAAAGTTACTGATCCATAAATTTATTCCTTTATAACATTAGTAAGAAATAAAAGTATGCCTTTATAATAAATTTATTATTTTCTTGTTAGTTCTTCATGATATATTTGTATATCATGTATATTTGTATTTTGGTATATTCCTTACCAACTTTTGGTGATTTTTTGACCAGTATGCAATGTTTCAATTTTTATATAATTATTTCTTAGATCAGTGATATTCTGTGAAGAAATTAATATAATCCACTGTTGCTTTAACTCATAATATAGTCTTTCAGTGTATTATTTAAAATTCTTTTTAAAAATTATTTAAAAATTATTTATTTAAATTATTTTAAATTCTAATACAATAATTGTGTTTTGTTATTATTTAATGATATGTTCTATATTTCATATGCTTTAGTATTTTACATATGCTTACTTAGAGAAAAATAAATATTAAGATGATATAGTATAGTGCTTGATTTTTAGTGATAAGTAAAACAATAGTTAAATTAACTCTATTGAGTATTTTTGAGATATGCAATATATAAACATCTGTTTAACACTCTCATGATTTATTTAAGTTTTTAAATTTATGTGCAGTATACTTTTTAGTATCATTTCTGTTTGATATTAGAGTTATACAAATCTCATAAAACAAGATTAAAAAGACTTTCTTGAGCAACTTAAATATGTTTACAATTTTTAAAATATAGAACTTATTCTTCAGCTGAAAAATGTTTTGTTTGATGGTCTTGTTATGAGAGATATGTGAATTGTTTATTTGTGATTCAGTCATATCTTTAATGGAATACACAGTTTATTATTTCTACTTTGAACATTTTAATTGTTCCCTACATTACATGCTATTAATCCTAAAGTTTGAAGTTTCTAATTTTATCATGTTCCACTAATTTCTTTCCCAAATTTTGGAAAATTCCAATGGAATTTACTCAAAATCCTGTAGTGTTTTACTGATGGTTTATAACAGAACATACAAGTCGGTGTTTTGTTGAATATTTTAAAACTTCTAAAAATTATCCAAAAATTCAAAAAAATCCAAAAAATATTCAAAAGAAATCCAAAAACAATTTCAAAAAATTCTGTAAATTGAGTACCTAAAATGTGGAAGAAATTATTTCTTTAACAAGAATTATCATTTCACATTGTACAAAGAAAAAATATCTTTGGAAACACAATAAAAATGTTGTGATCTAAGTTCTAATCTACATAAATGTTGACATATTAAAATTGAGATAATTATTTATTTTACTTTGACTTTATGTGTACTATTAATTGAAACATTAAGTATTGTTTTAAAAATGGTTAAAAGAAATCTGTAAAATTTTTAAAGAAATCTGGAATAGTATTATATTGTTATTTAAAAATTATATGCTAGACTGGAGTAACAGTACAGTACAGTAAGATATCTGCCTTTCATGTGGTTAATTGGGATTTGATCCCTAGAATCCCAAATGGCCCCCCAAGAACTATGAGAAGTTATCTGAGGTCAAAACCAGGAAAAAGATTTAAACACCCACCCCCATAAATAAAATTTTAATATATAATGTTGTTTATACACACTGTTAAACAGCACTTTTAAAATAATTTAGACTTTATTTTGATAAATATATATGTCCTTATGTATAAATTAATAAATTTCTAAAAATCCCAGTTGTCCTCATATAATTTTGGGGAGTTTGGGCCACACCCAGTGATGCTCAGGGGTTACTCCTGACTATATGTTCAGAAATAGTTCCTGGCTTGGAGGACCATATTGGACACTGGGGGATTGAATTGTGGTCCATCCTAGGTCAGACACATGCAAGTCTAATATGCTCCAAACCCCTCATCTTATTTTTTAACCTATTTTTAAATCACCGTTTTTTATATATACCTTATAGCCACATAAAAGGGTCTATAATTATATATATTTTTGAAGGCATGCAAACTTTAAATAAAATTATATTAAAACAGGGTGGCTATTGAGATTTGAATATTATTAATAGGAATTATTTGGTTAAATGTCTTTGGACACTAATCATTTCAAAATCATTTCTATACTAATAAGTAGATTTTATCATAAATTGAATGTCTTTCTGAAATACCTTAACAGAAAATAAATATGGAATTTGTGGTGAATAATTCTTTTATAATTAGACAGTACTTAATATTATGAAACAATAAATTTCAACCTAAAAAGCCTCAAAGTAAAATATGTGTGATTCAAAAAAAATAAAAGGCAAGACAAATCTTTGACAGAAAGTCTCATTTTGCCTGTAATTTTAAAGTAAGAGTTTCTATGGACTAGTAATGTTAATTTTGGCAGAAATATAACTAACTGTCATGCCTGAAACTTGAACTTGGAAGTCAGTTTGGCATTAGTGTACAGTTGGCCAGTGGAAACTAAAAAGGGGGATTTTGGATTTAGCATACAAATATGTGTTTATATCAATGTTCAACACCTGCTACAGGATGAGCTATAGAGCAACACTGATGGTAGAATTGAATCAAGTGATGCATGTAGGATTTTTAGTACCACTGTGACTGCCAAGGTTACATTGCAAATGAATGGACAAAGAAAATATTTAAATAATCTTATTAGCATAGAAAAACTCAGGACCTTTACTAATGTACACTGAAATTTTCTTCTATACACAATAGCGTGTAAATATTTCAAATTTACCAGTTGATATTTACTGCCAATAATTTTAAGGTTTTATTGAATTTAGTAACGTAGTAAATCACTTCGATTTATGTTCTATGATCTGGTAATGGATTTAAAGATGCTCTACCATGTACAGAGTATTTTTGTAAATGGATCATCTCCACAGAGCTATACCTGATGATGTCTGGTGACCCATGAAATACCAGGTACTAAATATGGGTCTTATACTTGCCAAATACATTTCCTACTCCTCAGGTTTATTTCAGTTTATGTGTTATCCTCTATTTTTTACTTTTAAAAGATCAAAGCTAAATGCATGGCAAAACAATAATACAAAAGAGCAAAAAAATTACATTGTTATCAGGAAAGTCAGCATTTTCTTAACTTCTCTCTGGCTAATTTCTTGCTAATCCTATGACAAATAAAATATGATTATTTGTACAACAACCTCTTGTCTAAAATGCTAAGTGTAAATTCTGTATTGAATACAATTATTGCATATTATAAACATTTCACATATTCATTGCTTTGAAAACAGCTCATAACTCTTTAATTTTACAGTAAGGAAATTAAAGATGAGATCATGTAATTGAAATATAACAGTCCTGTATTAACTAGATCTATTTCTATGATACTCCATAGTATTTTAGTTTTATACTGTATTACACTGCATTTAGAATGAATAGATAATTTCAATCTTTGATTCTTTCTATAAGTAATAATATCTGGACTATTAGAAATTAGAATATATTGAAAAACCCTAAAGTCATCACAAAATTGCTCCTAGAAATAATATATTTGTTGTAAGATGTCACGCTACAAAGTTAATATGCAAAAGTAATTTCTTCCTTATATGTATATAATGAAAGATAAGAGATACTAAAAAAATAAAAATACCACTCACAATTGTGCCTCCAAAAATCAAGCTTCTCAGACTCAGATTAACTAAAGCAGTGAAAGACCTATATAAAGAAAATTGCAAAATACTACTTCAAGTAATAAAAAGGCTGAAGAAAATAGAAATATATCCCCTCTTCATAAATTAGAGATATTTAAGAGAAAGAAGTTATCATGGGTCAGAGTGATAGCACAGAGGGTAGGAAATTTGCCTTGCATGTACTTGGCCTGGGTTCAATTCCTAGCATCATGTATGTCCCCCAAGTCTGCTAGGAGTGATTTCTGAATGCAGAGCCAGAACTAAACCCTGAACATGCTGGGTGTGGTCAAAAGATACATGTAAAAATGAAATATATTATTAAATAAATAGATCAAATATTTCAAAAATTGATATAAAACAATAAAAACCCTCTTCACCCTTATAGCTGTTCTTGGTAAAATATATTTTTTCCTTGGGAAAAATATAGGAGGCATCACTTCCCAAGCTTCAAATTGTACTAAAAAGTGCTAATCCTTAAAACAGCATGGTAATGAAATAAAGGCAAACCCTCAAATCAATGAAATAGTGGAATATCCCAAGACACTCAGGTATATGCTCAATTAATCTTTAATTGATCTTTAATTTTGTTTCACAGAAAAAGTGAAACAAGAAAACCTCTTCAAAACATGATTTGGGGAAAACCGTTCAGCTCTATAAACAAAAAAAGTGAACTCAGAACTCTTTCTAATGTCATGCACAAAGACAAATAAAAATTGATTAAAGATCTTGAAAAGAAACCTGAATCATAAGATACAAGAGGAAAGCATAGCTAAAACTTTCCAGGACATTGAAAAAGTCATCCTTAAGGATGAAACATCACTAATCAAGCAAGTAGAAGAAAAGATAAACAAATGGCACTAATTAACCTAAAATTCAGTAGATCTCAAAGGAAATGATGACCATGATTGAAAAGATAGCTCATGAAATGGGAGAATTTACCCACCAGTCTTTTAAGAAAGTATAACATCATATGTTTATTATGCACTGCTAGAACTTTCAAGGAAAAATAACCCATTTTTATTCAAAGCAATGACAAGAAATGGACAGAAACTTGATCAAAAGAGAAATACAAATGGGGGCCTGAGAGGTAGCATTAGAATTAAGGTGTTTGCCTTGCAAGCAGATAGCCAGAAGTAACCCCTGAGTGTCAAACGGGTGTGGCCCAAAACAACAATAACAAAATGCTTAAACATAAAAAAAGAAAAATAAATATAAATGACCAAAAAACACACAAACCAAAAAAATGTTCTGTGTCCTAATTATCAAGGGATGCAAATAAAATTACAAGCGAGGGGCCTAAGTGGTGGCACAGGCAGGTAGGCCGTTTGTCTTAACAGCGCTAACCTAGAATGGACTGCAATTCGACCCCTTGTCGTCTCATGTGGTCCCCCAAACCAGAGGAGATTTCCGAACACATAATCAGGAGTAATCCCTGAGTACCACCGGGTGTGCCCCCCCCCATAAAAAACAAACCAAACCAAAGAACCCAGCAATGTGATAGCATCTCATGCCACATAGACTGGCATACATCAAAAAGCGAAACCAGTGCTGGCGTGGAAACAGAGAAAGCATTTTCTCTGCTTACAGGAAAATAGACTGTAGAACAATATGGTCATTTTATTTTTAAATCTAGAAATTGATTTCCATTTGACTCAGAAACTTATTTTCTTGGACTATACTCCAAAGTTAAAAAAAAACGTGATGGAGATAAGACATTTCATTTTGTGTTACTATCCACATACTATCCACAATAGTCAACATCTGGAAACAATCCAAGAGACTAAGAACAGATGATTGGATAAAGAAACTAAGATGTATATACAGAGTGGAATATTATTCTGCCATAGAACAAGATAGAACTTGGAGAATAGCATGCCTAGTGAGCTAGAAAGACCAGCAAAAAGTGACCTCCCTCATGTGAGGAATAAAAAGAAACATAATGGTGTGATAACAGATACCCAAAGGCAATGAAAATTAAGAAAATGAAAACTGGTATTCATTAGGAAATATGCCATTTGAGGAGATTTAGGTGAATGGCTGTTATTCAACTGTCTGAGGCTAAGGCCAAGTCACTATGATAAATGTTCGGGGTGAAAGACCCTTCTGTAATATAAAATGTATGAATTCCTATCTGTAATAGATAATAACTTCTTTCCATACATAAGTTTTCCCCATTTTAATGTGCCTATGCATCAATGGCCCCCTTTCTTCACCTCAATTAGCTGTGGACTGTCGCTCTCTACTAGATTCAGTTTTTGAGAAACCCCCAGCTTGAGGGGATGTTTCCTGATTCGGAACTGCTGGGAAATGCTTTTCAGACTCCTTAAGACCATGCCATAGGCTGAAGCTGTGTTCTGGATTTATTCACCATCCCCAGTCTATTTCAAAAGACTTAAAGGAGATATCTGTATCTATTGCCTTTATATATTTTAAATGTAATTTCCTTAATAGGTATACTCTTATTATCTATTTCCTTATGTAGAGGGAGTTTTCCCCATTCCTTTTTTTATTGACCTACTCACTAATTGTTTAAAACAACAGTATCAGCAATATAATTTAGGGCTGGAGCAGTAAAGCTGGAGGTAAGGCATCTGTCTGTCTTGCAAGCGCTAGCCTAGGACATCACGAGGTTCGATCCTCCAGCGTCCCAAATGGTCCCTCACCCCAAGACAGGAGCAATTTCTGAGCACATAGCCAGGAGTAACCCCTAAGCATCAAATGGATGTGCCTCCCTAAAAGATATATAATTTGAAATGTAGACAACGTATAATACTAAAATGAAATATTTAAATTTATGTGAAAATGGAACATAGAAATTAAAGTAATTAATAGTACAACAGAACAATATTTCTGATTTTGGAAATAATTTGATAAAAGTAAAACAGTTGATATATTTTAAAAAATAACACAAAAGGGCCAGAGAGATAGCACAGCTGTAGGGCATTTGCCTTGTGAGCACCTGAACCTGGACCCAGGATGGACCTGGCTTCAATTCCTGGCATCCCATATGGTCTCTGGAGGCTGCCAGAAGCGATTTTTGAGTGCAGAGTCAGGAGTAATCCCTGAGTACTGCCTGGTGTGGCCCAAAGCAACAACAGCAACAACAACAACGACAAAGTACATAGTAGCAGGTGATCTAAAAGTGACTATCTCCTTTACTATGTGATATAGTACAAGAAAACCTATAATGATCTTGAAGTTATGAAGTTGATTATCATGGTCACTTCAGTCTTTCTTCAACTTGTCTTCTGTAAATATTAAATTATTTGATATTTCATCTACTGTGTATTCTACAGTACAGTGAATTAATTTTAATTAAAGCCAAAAAGACAAAAACAGAATGTCAACTACCTTTGTTGTTATCTAAGCCAAGAGGCAAAATGATTTATCTTGGGGCTGGCAATATATAGCAGGTAAAACACTTGCTTTGCATGTGGCAGACCCAGGTTTGGTCCCCAGGTAACCATATGGTCCTCTGAGTCCACAGGGACTGATTTCTGAGCATAGAGACAGGAAAAAAAAACTTGAGTATTGTCAGGTCTGGACATGTACCCCCCCCAAAAAAATTGCCCCATCTTTTCACCATTCCAAAATTTTATGCTAGATATAATTTCATTATAAGGCTTATTTATAATGCCAAAATGCCAAAAATCACAGTCTTATTATATGTAAGTTTTTAAAAATACAGTTGAAAAGGAGAAATAGATTTAAGACAATTACAAAGACTACTTAAGGAATGGAGGTTAATAAGAATTTACAGAAGTACTGCCCTATAAAAGAGAACAATTCCTACTCTAAATAGGGTGACATTAAAATGCTCTTTCACTCTGTATTTTCAGAAAATAGTTCTCAAAGGTCACTTTTCATATTAAATTATCTTTATATAAAGTAAACCTTAAAGTAGATTCGAAAAAAATGAACAAGATAGTCCAATCAATATGACAGTGCATAAGACATAATTTCACATACTTGATTTGCCATTTCAATGATGTAAATCTGGATAATATAAAAATGAAGAGACATTTGATTTAAAGACTGGCACATCAAAGGCTCAATGTTCTTTCAGAAAATGAGATACATTATTGAGTAAATAATTAGAGAGACATTTTCTATTTCAATAAAATAATAGGAAAATTATTAAGCTCCATCATAATCAGAATATGCACTTTGCTGATTTTTTAATAAATGCTAGAGAAATAGAATGGCGAGTAAGACTTTGTATACTATTCACTGGGACTTCATTCCCAGGAATGCCTGTAAATAACCCCAGAATTATTACCCTTAAGAACAGAGCCAGGAGTATACTTGAGGATAGGCATGTGTGGTCAAAGCCAAATAAATAAAGTACATTTAAAATTCCTGACTCCAGCACAATTCCCTTTTTCTTTTATAATAAAAGTATTTTACTATACTTCCAATTGTTAAATTTGTTGTAAGTATACATAACTACATTATAAACTTAAATATTAAATCTTTTTTGTTTGTTTGTTTGTTTTTGTTTTGGGGCCACATCAGGCAGTGCTCCAGAGTTACTCCTGGCTCTGCAATCAGAAACCAGTACTGGCAGGCTTACAGCACCATTTGGGATGCCAGGAACCGAATTAGGTCTGTCCCTGGTCATCTGCATACAAGGCAAAAATTGTGTTGTTGTGCTATTGCTCCAGCCCCTAAATATTGAATCTGAAGAGTAAACTGCAGCACTCTTAGAATTAATTGTATATGCCTTTAGGGCTTATAAATAATTATTTATAAATATCATATATTATTTATACTGTTATATATTATTTAATATGTTGAGTAATTTTAGATTTCAATTAATAAATAAATATTATGAATAAATTAAAATTGTTAATTTTAATAATTTTGTCCTTCGTCCAGTAAATAAAGAAAAGAATAAATGAGCATCTAGCAGTTTTTGATGAAGCTAGATATCAAATACTTGAGAAATATAAAATCATACACCTTTGCACTACTTTTTTCTAGAAAAACATTATTTGAGGAATCAGAGAGTACTGTAGATAAGATGCTTGCTTTGCATTCAGCTCTCAAGGGTTTGATGCCTGGAACCGCATATAGTAATTCAAGCACAGTAAAGAGTAAACTTTGAGCATAGAGCAGGAGTAAGCCCTGAACAACATCATATATGAGCAATGCTCCACCAGAAAAAAGAAAAATAATTTTAATAAATTAATTTCTCTTTTAAAAGTGATATATAGTTTGATTAGACTTTAGTAAATAAAAGTCTTTTATTTCTAAATGTAGGTTCTACTACAGTAGTTATGGGCCTCTAAAACCATCAATAAACTTTAGATTCCTCCTATAATGTTCAAGTTTGACAAATTCTGAGAGCAATACATTTTACAAATCACTATTTCAGTGAATTTTTAATGGAAGGTTATAAAGAAAGTTAGCCAAGAACATCTGTGAATACTCTTGAATAGTCTCCAGGCACAGAGACTATGTATGTATGTATGTATGTATGTATGTATGTATGTATGTATGTATACATATACGTATGTATGTATACACATATACATATATATACATATACATGTATATGTATGTTCTAATACCTTAAATATATAATGGAACTCTATAATAAAACATATGTTCCATTAATAAAAATGATAGAGAAAAGTGAACATTGAAGCCTAAAACCAATAAAAAATTGGCATAAAACTAAGTTTTCCATAAAGAATAGAGATTTCAACTATTTGAATCTAGGCCAGTGGTATCTCTGAGTGTATATGGTTGTTAGAAACATAAGCAGAAAGGTAATATACATGCGATTTGAAAAAGCAACAAAAAATTGTAGTGCTATTATTACTGAATATTTACTATATATAAGAAAATGTGGCTATTTTCATCTGACAGAATATCATAAATTGTTACTGACTTTTGTTGATTGTCAACAATTACACTGGGTGTTTCCTGGATTTGTCTTTTTTGTTTTCATTTATTAGATGAAAAAGAAAAAACTGAAAGTAAACTCAAGCTCTTGTAGATAAAGTGACCATATCACATGTTCAAAAATGTCTGATATTTAATAAAAACAAAGTAGGCTTTATAAATTCGAGTATAAAACAAAAAAAAATTTACATTGTATTTGAAAATTTTTGTCTACCTCTCAAGTAACTTACAGAATAAGCCAAAACAAAAAAAAAAACAAATATGTACACACACACACATACACATACACACACATACACACACATAACAGAAACCAGTGTCAGCATGTTTGCACTGGACCAGCTACATAGACTCACTTTGGTCTCAAAAGAGATGTAAATAAAACTGAAAATCCTTGGAGCACGAGCCACACAGCTGAAAGCTGTCAATCTCAGGAGGAAAGGGTGGGCCCAACACTGCTGAATCCAAACCTACTGCACACATCACTCATAATCACTACTTTGCCTGTGGTCCTGCCTCCCATTCTTTTATGATTCTCTCAGCGACACAAAATTGATCAGTTGTAAAGATTTGTATGGAATAAGTGTGGGTATCCTCCACTTCATGAGGCCTGGCAATGCAGTTGCCATGTTTGCACCAAGAAAGCCCCATATACTCAAACTTTCTATAAAGAGATGTAAAGTAAG
>PVKC010044600.1:0-11848 GCA_004027635.1 Crocidura indochinensis | reverse complement strand
AAAAAAACTCTTTGAAGTTATTCATCACCTAACTATTCAGGATTTCTTCAGTTTGTTTCAGAGCTAAGAACACTAGACCCACACAATGATTAGTGATTCATCTGTCACACATTAGCAAATATTATCAATCAATTATTTAGTCTTACTTTCCTTCCGTGGAGATATCTTGTGTAAAGCAGTATAAAAAAGGAATTGGGAGAATGTTTGTTTTAGGTACCCAAGCCACTCCTCATTTATACTGATAAAATTATTTTTGCCTCCCAACAATATTCAAATTATTTTCAATAAATATCTTAGAATTGCATATTTAGTTTTTTATATGGGACATAGACTAATGGTAAAAAAATTTTTTTTTTTTTTGGTTTTTGGGTCACACCCGGCAGTGCTCAGGGGTTACTCCTGGCTCCATGCTCAGAAATTGCTCCTGGCAGTCACGGGGGACCATATGGGGCACCGGGATTCGAACCGATGACCTTTTGCATGAAAGGCAAACGCCTTACCTCCATGCTATCTCCCGGGCCCCAAAATTGGTTATTTTTACCCAACATAAAATCTTCCTGGAAATGTTTTATTTTACTTTGCATTATAAAATATATTTTGATGATTTTAATGTGATTTAAGTCATTATTTCACAATTATTTCACAATGAGCATAAATACTACTTTTATTAGAATTAAGAAATATGTTATTATAAATATCAAAATATTTTCTATTTCAATGATAGAAATATAATACAGTCACTGGAGCTTAACTTTTGTGTCCTGTTTCTTTGTGGATTCAAGTTTTCTCAATCTTGGGTAGAAAGAATATGTATTACCCATGGGGTTATTGCCTGTGATTGATTACTCTGGTTCAGCTTTGTTCATGCAGGCCATCTGCCACTTTAGCCCCAAACAACCAGAGTATGGATAACCACAGTTCTGCATTATCTTCACCAATTCATTACTAGGCAAGTCTCTGGGGGCCTAATTCCACCAATAATTCTGTTTTCAGTATAAATGATTGCTCATCTTGTATGATTTTCTATATGCCCTCAAATTTGCATAGTGTACTGAATAATGCCTACTGTGATGTTGTGAACTTACAAAATACAGCTATACAGTTTAATAAAATTGTATGCATGGACTTACCCAGTTAGCATCTGTGTTTATCTGTTTACCTGTGGAGCAGAGTTGTAATTTTTGTTGTTGTTGTTCTTGTAATGTAAGAGTTCTTAGCTTTAGCATCATGAATTTGTACAAGCTCTTCAAAGCCAGCCTTGATTATTGCTTATGCATTGATTATACCTAAGTTAATAATATAATTAACTAAGATAAAACTTAAGTTAATAATCAGTTAATACTAAGATAATACTTAGAATACCTAATATCTGAGAGAATACCTATGTTAATTATCAGTTTTCATATAATACCAATAAGTTTCTCTTTTGGTGGGAGGGCCCATCTGTTAGTGCTCAGGATTTAATCCTGACTTTGAGCCCAGAAATTACTCCAGAAGGGACTCGGGGGACCATATGTGATGCCAGGGATCAAACCCAGGTATCTGTTTGCAAGGCAAATGCCATCCCTGCTGTACTATTTATTATTCTAGGCCTTAGTCATTTTCTTTAGCTTCGCCTGTTTTGCTGCTTCCAGAGCGATGATTTTCTGTGACCGTGTCTGACACTGCCCTCTCAAGGGCAGATGCTCTCAGGGTTTCTACAGCAGTCTCTCACAGTCAAAGTCCCTTTCCCATAAGGGTTAACTCTCTGATGGCATTTTCTTGAGTGTCTTCATAGCTCTTTTTTTTTTTTTTAACTCTGTGGGGAGTTTAGCAAGTTGCAAGCATTGGAGAGCGTATGATCAGCAGGTTTTTAGGATAGTTTATTTTATTACCTAGTAAGATTTGGGAGATGAGTATTAAATACAGGGTCTCCTACATGCTAGGCATGTGTTTACCATACTAGCCATCACCCAGCAATTAAGATAGTTTATTTTGTTTGCCTATTTGTTCTTGACTTTTGGGTCACTTCCAGAGGTACTCAGATTTGCTTAAGAATTACTCCTGGTGGTACTCAGGGGATCACATACAGTGCCAGGAATCAAATCAAATGTGTGCAAGGCAAGTGTCTGACAGTCTGTATTTTATGCCTCGAACCGACAAACAGCTGGAGAGATACAATGGGTAGGACATTTTGCTTGCATGCAACAACTGGGTTTAATTCCCTAGTACCACATATGTTCCCCTGAGTTACAGAGTAGCCCTCCCTGAGAACCACTGGGTGAGGACTCCCCAAAAAAGCAGAACTGCCCAAAAAAGCAGAACTAAAATGCGTTTGTGATATAACATATGTGTGATCAGAGAGGAAAAGATTATACCAGAAGTTTTGATTCTGGCAAACTTGAAGAAAGATGGAGAGTCACACTATTAATTGCCACAAGTAGGAACTGTGGCTGAAGCAATTTTGAGGGGGAGGTCTGTTCAAATTTAGGACTGGCTCTGTTTTTTGACAGGTAACTTGAAATATAGTACACTCACTCCTAGATATAAGGTGATGGTTTTCTTCAGCTTGATTGATTGGGCCACACCTGAAAGGTACTTGGGGCTTTTCCTTCTTGTTGGTGCTTGGGGGAACATGCTATTCTGAAGAATTCATTCCTTTGAACACTTCCCCAGGTTCAAGGCTATACTTTAAATTTGGCACTGTGATGTGATGGTGTTTGTCTGTCTTAGAAAATCTCTGAGTGGCCCAGATGGATCTTTCCTTACATTGAGCCCCACTTTCAAAGTGGGTCAGATGTCTGGTTATGATTTGTGATATTATTAAATTTTTTAGCTCTGGGAATGAGAATCAAAATTTTGCAAAAGGGAGTCCATATAGTAGGAATATTAGTCTAGGGGCTTCCTGAAATTTCTGGAAGAAATCATGGAGGATCCCAGCTTGTTTGTCTATTAATCTTAAAGCTTTAAAGGCTTACTGGTGAGAATCTGAAAGACAGGTAAATGAAAGTTTATTCTATGAATACCCCCACATCAAACTCCTCCCTTGGGATGGCCTATTGACTTTCATATTGGCACAGTTTGTTGGTTGGGCCCTTGTTTTACATTTCCACCTTAATTCACTTTGCAAAAAACATTCTTTTGTAGCTCCGGTTAATTTTTCTGTAATTGTTGATTCTTCTTTTTATAGGACGTCCTCTTTAGAAATGACTATGTTCTGTTTTAAATTTTAAATAAAACCTTATGGATGCAAGAAAAATTCAACTTGCTATTTTTTTTACTTTAATTTTTTTTTTTTGGTTTTTGGGCCACACCCAATGTCACTCAGGTATTGCTCCTGGCTATTCGCTCAGAAGTCGCTCCTGGCAGGCACGGGGGACCATATGGGGAACCGGGGGATCGAACCGCGGTCCGTCCTAGGTTAGCGCAGGCACCTTAGCTCCAGCGCCACCGCCCGGCCCTCTACTTTAATTTTTAATTTTACTTTAAATGTATTGAAATAACTTTGCTGTCATATAATTTATGCAGCATCATTGGTAAGTTCTTCAAAATGATCAATTGGGGCCGAAGCAATAGTACAGCAGGTAGGATGCTAGCCTTGTATGTGGCTGGTCTCTGTTCAACCCCCAACATCTCATATAGTCTCCTGAGCACTGCCAAGAAAAATTCCTGAATACAGAGCCAGTAGTAACCCCTGAGCAGCACTGGGTGTAAAAAAAGAAAGAAAGAAAGAAAGAAAGAAAGAAAGAAAGAAAGAAAGAAAGAAAGAAAGAAAGAAAGAAAGAAAGAAAGAAAGAAAGAAAGAAAGAAAGAAAGAAAGAAAGAAAGAAAGAGAGAGAGAGAGAGAGAGAGAAAGAAAGAAAGAAAGAAAGAAGAAAGAAAGAAAGGAAGAAAGAAAGAATCAATTGCTAACTATCGACGTATTCTACTGAACATTTTGAGTCAGTGTTCTGCAACAGGAGATAATCATTCCCATTAATATAAAATTATGTAACCTAAGGTCATGTACTTTTTCAACTCTCTTAAAATTCATTAAAAATATTGTACTTTAGGGCCCGGGAGATAGCATGGAGGTAAGGCGTTTGCCTTTCATGCAAAAGGTCATCGGTTCGAATCCCGGTGCCCCATGTGGTCCCCCGTGCCTGCCAGGAGCGGTTTCTGAGCATGGAGCCAGGAGTAACCCCTGAGCACTGCCGGGTGTGACCCAAAAATCAAAAAAAAATATTGTACTTTAAACTGAAATGTTATTTATTTTTAGGGGAAAAGTGGGTTAATAATATACTTGCTAAGAATCATTTGATCCACGTGCCACAGCACAGACTAGTGGGGAAACTTGATCATTGCAGAAATGTTCACTACCTTCATCTTGCTTCTATATATATTCTCATTCTCATTCTCTCTCTCTCTCTCTCTCTCTCTCTCAAAGCTTGTCTTTCCTTTAAAACTTCCTTGGAGAAATCTAACCATAAAATTGAGCAATTAATTAAAATCATATTTAAGATCCAAATATTTATTATGAAGGGATCAATTCCAAGTTAGATAATAATCAGTGTAGTCAATATGGTTACATTTTTCTTTTTCTTTTTTTTGTGGTTTTTGGGTCACACCCGGCAGTGCTCAGGGGTTACTCCTGGCTCCATGCTCAGAAATTACTCCTGGCAGGCACTGGGGACCATATGGGGCACCAGGATTCGAACTGATGACCTTTTGCATGAAAGGCAAATGCCTTACCTCCATGCTATCTATCTCCTGGGCCCCATTTTTCTGAATGACCACTTTTGGCCTCTTTTGTAGTTATTTGGTAAAATTTAAATTTAGGACAGAAAGTTTATAAAATGCTTCACTGGCTTTGATGGAAAAGCAAATCAGTGCTCATGAAGAAATAGATACTGAGGATTTGTCATTCATACTCCTCTCATGTCAGTCCTCTGCCATGCACATTTTCCTCTGTGATTTGTATCACTAAATTCTGAATTTGATATTGTAATTGATTATTAGTGAATTCAAAAATGCTCTTTATTTTGGCCTGGGAAACGCACTGAACTCTCATTCCTTTCAGTATTTTATTTATATCTGTCTTTTTTCTTCTGACTTATTTCACTCAGCATGATAGTCTCCATGTCCATTTATGAACAAAATTTTATGATTGTATTTTTCCTAATAGTTGTTTGGCATTCCATTGTGTAGATGTACCATAGTTTATTTATTCAATATCTGTTCTTGGGCACTTGGGTTGTTTCTGGATACTGACTATAGTGATTTGTGCTACAATGAATATAGGAGTGCAGAGGACTTTTCTGCATTGTGTTTTTGTGCTCTGAGTGGTATTGAGGATATGGGATCAAACCCTTGTTCGGCTGCATGGCTGCATGCAAGGCAAATGCCCAATCATGGCTCTATCACTTCAACACTTGTTTTATGATCTTTTAAGTTCATGTGCCTGAATACAGAGCATGGTTGGCTTTGTTCAGTCACTGGTTAAAGACTGTGCATATGTCTCCCAAATGCTAGTCCCTCAAACTATAGGGAAGCAGTAGCTCAAGGCAGCTTTCTCTTCCTGCTTTCATTCTGCCTGGGAGTGTGATGCACTTTCTTTTCCAGAGCCCAGCCAGACTTCATCCCTGCTGGACCAGTTTTCAGTGCTGCCTATTTTCTCAGGGAGGCTTTGTTTTCACTGAATTCAGTCCAGGTCTGTATTGTTTCTAAATTCAAGTTCCAGGTATAGGAACAAAAACTCTTTCAATAAAAAATGTCTATTTTATCAGGAGTGCTAAAAATTAAGTTGTATATCAGGACATAAAATGCTTTAACGTGTAGTGCTGAAAAAATTAGAGTTTAGAGGAAGTAGAAGGAAGGTTAAAAGTTTATATGTACACAGAGTGGTGGAGCTTACCAATTTTCTATAGTTTTCCTGAGGCTTTTAGTGTAAGTTGAGTGATGGTTGCTTTTGGTTTTGAGGTTTTGAAATTATATGTTATCTTGCAAGTGGTAGGGTACATATTTATATTTTCAGTACTGTTGACTTCATACCATATATAAGATGACTGCATTTTAGTTTAGTTTCTCTCATTTTTATTATGATTTTCTGTCTTTTCATGAATATTTGACATTTCAACTGACCCAAATATGGAAATAGATTCATAATATTAGAGAATGATAGAGCAGTTGAAGCTGCAGCTCAGATATTGGATTTTTTCTAATTTCCAGCTTAAATGCTCACTTATTATCAGGTTGAAGGAAGGAGTACTCAGTAGAACAGCTGTCTCAATTCTTAAATTTCATTGCTTGCAGCTTGGAATCATGTGCTAACATGATTTTTGTTCGAAGAGCAAAGGTGGTCTTTCTAGGTCGTTTTTTGATGCCTCTGTAGTGAGCATAAAGTCATACCAGAATGCTGTGACGAGCATATATGCTCAGGGATTATTCCTGGTAGAACTGGTCACATGGGGTGACAAGGATTGAACCCGAGTTGTCCAGTTATGTGCAAGACAAGTCCCTTACTTGCTGTACTTTCTTTCTAGCCCTCAGAGTCTGATTTTAATTGAGCACACAGATGGCTTCTTTTCACCTAATGTTTGCTTTGTAATCTCATTCTTGATATTTTCCTTAGACTCTGCTATTTTTTTCCTACTCCCGACTTCACTTGATCCTGTGCTAAACTGAAAGTGGCATTAATAAAAGGGCTTCCTGAAGTACACCAACTCAAGTGGTATATATAGGCCAACATTCTTCATCTTTTTTTTTTTTAGTTGGAAGCCGTCATTTATTTAGGACACAGAGATTTGGGGTGCAGAACAGAGTAGGGCGCAGGGCCTTCACCTTGACCTTCAGTGGTACTTGCGATGTCGCTCGTGTTTGAGTTCCTTGTAGGACCGGCAGTAGTTGAAGAGAACGTAGGCGGCCAGCACCATGGACACTCCTGCCACGCTGCCCTTCACGTTGATGTACTTGTTGTAGTACCGCTGGTAGCCTCTCTGAATCGCCCCGCCAATGCCACTGGGGGTGAAGTCCCGCATCATTATCCAGCTCATCAGCTCTCCGAGTTTGACATCCAGGAGTCTCTTGTCCTTCAAAGGCACGACCGACATCTTGGAGTCCTTCGGTGTCCGCTGCGCTGCCTCTTCATCTTTTTTTTAAGTACTGTAAATACATTTAAACTGCTATGTGTATGTGTGGATTTTTTTTTTTTTTTTTTTGCCAAGACCACAGGTTAAAGGACAGGAATTTAGTCTCTTACCCTGAAGATTTGTCTTGGTTGGGCATTTCCTTTTTCAGCTTTTCCATACCTCAGCCCCAGCATTGAGGAAGCAGCCTTTTCTGGTGTAGACTAGATGAATCCCTGCTTGGTATTTGGTGACCATTCCCTCAGCTCTGAAGTGTTCAAATTGCAGTGCAGCTGAGCTGAGGTTGTCAGCAACCTCTAGCCAGAAGCTTTACCTTTGGAGCAGAGATGACTGATTCCTGGGATGCTGTGAAGTGACCAAAATGGGAAACTCAACTTATTGCTTCAAGCATGAGGTTACCTGGGGAAGTGTTAGGGATGTGGGGAAAGGATCTCTGAAAATCTCTTCCCCAGGCTTGGTTCTAGTAGGGAAAGAAAAGAAAAGGGGGGCAGCAAGGCAGGCACGGCAGCAGTTTGTGCCAATGTGTCCTTTCCTGACTGGGAGCAGGAGATGGGTGTATGTCAGAACCAAAGGACAGGTTTACTCTTTGCAGTACTTGAATTTCTGCACATTTTGAGAGGCAGCAATGTTCGCTGTGCCACCAACTAGCACTTGACCAATTGTCTTGGTTTGGAAGCCTCACGCAAAGATACTCAGAAGCCACTCCCTGTGTACTGCTTGTGAGTTGCTCCTAGAGGTGCTTAAGGGAGACCTTCCCATACTGGGGAACAAATCCAGGCTTTCCATAAGCAGAGCATATCTCAGTCTTCTTGCACTATTATCCCATCCCAATACCTGAGGTTTTGGGAAGAGATCAATTTTTAGGGTGTCTTAGCCCCACATCTGATAAGTATGTAACTCAGCACGATCTTGGCCAGGCCTCTTGCTTAGAACTCTCCTTCCATGCAGTCTAGCCTGATGAATGCAGTCAGTGCAACAAAACCATCCTTGATTGGCAGTGTACAGAGCCCCAGTATCACCCAGGGCCCTCTTGGAAAGCAGTGAATTGAGGGGCCATGGTATTCAAAACAGAGATTTCATCCCCTGAATCATTATTTAGCACTTTGAAATTTAGGGCAGTTTTCAGAAAACTGGCTACTAAGCAGCTGAGGAAAATCAGCTATAAAATGAAGTTAGCAAGCTACTTTCCCTTGTGAGGGATTTCTGAGATACAACAAGAGATGTGCTTGTAACAACCGAGACTTGGAGTGGTTCTGTATTGAAACTGCTCTTGCCTTAAATGGGGTGGGAGACACCTCCAAGCTCTACTTCCTGGCCTGCAGATGTGTCAGGAGCTGTGTAGCCTGGATCTGACCTCTTTCAGGGACATTTAGTAGAATCTTTCTTCTTGTCTCAGGTTATTAGATGAAGGCCTGTCTATAACCCACGTAGAGATTATAATAACCTCATAGTTGCTTACAGAAAATGTTTGGTACTGGATCTGTTTCAGGTCTGGCCCGGTACTTCTGTTTTTTAAGACTGCCCTTAAAGGGATCTGGGAAGGCACACAGGTGAGCTGTCCTCACCGGAGCTGACTTGTGCTGCTGTTCTTCTGCTGGGACAGTGAGGTAATGCCTACTGGCCTCTCTGGGCTTCCAGATTCCTCTAGGTTTCTTCTCTAACTTTGTTTGTACCCCAACACAGCCCAGATATTGGAAAGAGAAGCCTAAGGACTGTGTGGTTTGAGAGAACATTCTTAGTTTGGCTGTGCCGACAGTGTTAGTGTGGACACAGGCATGTATCTTTTCTCACCCAGCTCCTGTCAGACTCTGTGTCAATTGGACCATATTCACCAGCTGTTTGCAGTGTCTGGCCTATTCCAGACATCTTGTGAATATTGTAGTCATATCTACATAATTAGTGAATTTTGGTTTAAAAATATTTTTCCCATCTTTGATAATTGGAGTTTATGGTCTAAATTAATTTTTGTATAAGGTACAGCTCCATTGAAGTCTGTGTGCTAATACTGAAGGTAATATTGATCGTTTTGTAGAGTGCAGTTGCTTATGTTGTATTCAGTGGTGAGTTGGTAAGTGGAAACCACTGGTTCTCTATCAGAAAAATTTTTTTTTTCTTTTTTTGTGGCATTTCCCATTTCCATAGCCTAAATATACCCACTTTTGCTGATTTTGAGCAGAGCTGGGAGGAGGTCTGCAGTCTCCGAAAGCTGACCCTGAGTTATCCCTGAAAGTCTGTGTTTGAGTTGTAGTGGTATATGATGAAGAGAAGGAAAAGGTTTTGATTAGAGTATGCAAATAATATCATGAGCTTCACATCCAGGATACTGCTAATGATACATACCCAACAGAGCAAGTCCACTGTAAAAAGCCAGAGTTACTTAAGGTAACCATTCTGAGCTCATGTCTTCCCTAATGAAGCAGGGTTCTCACCTCCACCCCACCCCACTCAGCAGGGTCAAGCAGTGCTCTTTTCCTGTGCTTATTAGCTTCCCTGTATTTGGGCTCCTGATTTGTCCTTTGGGGTCCTGAGAGAAGAGCATGACAGCAACAGAGATGGCAATAACCCACAAGATGTCACGATGAACCTTTGGCTAGCACATTGTCATGTGATTTCCATGGCCATCCTGGATGACAAGGAATGTTGGAAATGGAGTTTTCTTCCATAACAAATGCATATGCCAACAATAATGGGAAGCTCATGATATTATTTGCACAGTTTCTAATCACAACCCCTTTCTTCCTCTCAATTACTCTATTAAGCCCATTCACAGTTTTTGCAGAATTTAAGTTCTTTTCAAATCATTATATGTGCTAAGCATAGTTTTGATTTTTGCTTTCTTTTGACTATTCAGCTTAGCCATCATATTGATAATTTTAATGGTAAAATAGATTTCTATTTTTTCTCTCTTTAAATTCCACAAGGATATTTGTGGATGGAAACATACTAATAGAGACAGGCTTGGGTAATTTGAAAGTGTCCCATCTTTTAATATTACTATAATAAACTTGGCTTATTTAGAAATGAAGATAATACCTGATAACTTTGAATATGATATATGTCTTATTCTGAGTCTAGATATTTTTTGAGAATAGTGAGAAATAGCACCATTAAAGAATAGACTTCTCGCTCTGGTGACTTCTAGGCATAAATATCTCTACAAGATTTTTAACAACATTTGCCATGATACATTAGGGATAGCTCAATCAGAGGTTATCCTTAACAAAGGCTTTGCTATTTTCATCTCAAGTAAATTAAATTTTGATTCAGAAACATGGGATTTACCCCTGACAGTCACTGTTGTATAGCTATTTGGTGAAAAATCATCTCACTGAAGCATTTGTTTAGTGCTTGGGGCACAATATTCCGTGTCCTCAATAAGTTAAGTTTCTATCTGTGTATTAGGTTTACTGAATCATAGATGATTAGGGAGTGAATAGTTCAAGAGTGGGAGAAATAGAGTAAAGAAAAGCAAGGTGAATTGGGTGTTAGGATAGTTTTATGACTAGAAAAAGTTTAGTCAGAAAAGAGCCCTCACTGTAGGCAGTGCTGCGAGTAAGGAAAGGGTGTCAATTCATGACAAATGTGTGTTGGTGATCGAACATCAGAGATCAGCCTGCAGGCTTTATGCTCACTTCTCTTCCCTTCAGAGCCACCAAGAGGTCATAGATAAGGAAGAGAGCCCAAGTGCTTCTTTATCTTCTCACTTGGACCCCAGAGACATGATACCATTATTATACCATTAATAATTTGCACTGATCTCGTGGCCTCTTTGGAACTTAGACATCTGGGGAGAGCAGAGCGCTATAACCCATAACCCAAAGTACTCAGCAGAGCGAGGTGAATTTCTCTGCTCTGGACTTAACTCTCCCATCTTTATCAAACTCACCCCCCCCCCCCCCCAAAAACAGAGCAAAACCAGTTCTGGCTTCAGGGTCCCTCCTCAGAATTTCTAGTTGCATCTGTGTGGGGTGGCACCAGCAAATCTGTACTATGAATGAGTTCTCCTGTGCTGCTGCTGTTCCAAGATGCCTTGCTGAGAAACTGTTGTACAGAATAGTGGTCTTCAATAGTCAGTCTGTGGACTGGAGCCAGTTTAGTCTGCAGCTGTAGACAGGGCAGCTCTTGCACCTTCTAATCTCACTAGAAGCTTTAATCACTACTCTGTTACGTTGGTTATATCTGTTACGGATGGTACACAGTATGGATGCCCATCTGTAGGTGTAAAATGTTGAGGAATGCTGTGCTAGAAGAGGGTAAATAAGCCCCCTCTCTTGCAACAAATAATGACAAATAATGCACATGTGTTATCTGGAGATAATAGTGAGTGGATAATGGGCTCATGGACTCACAGACTTTTCCCTGAAGTTATCAGGCACAACTCATTCCAGATGGAGTCAAACGCTCATATTCTCTCTAGAGCATGAACTTTGTTTGCTGTTACAAAGAGACCTGGTGGTATGCATGTATTTCAGCCCATGGCATCATAAAATATCAAGTGAAAATGGAACTGGAGAGATAGTACAGATGCTGCTGATCTGGTTTGGTCCCAATATTTCATGACTTCTCCTAACCTCCACCCCCAACCCATCAAAAATAACTCATAAACATTCTGAGTGTGGCCCCAAGAATCAAGTAAAAGAGAAAAGTTGAAATTCAGACTTTATCTTTATTAATTCTCTCTCTCTCTCTCTCTCTCTTCTCTTCTCTTCTCTTCTCTTCTCTTCTCTTCTCTTCTCTTCTCTCTC
>PVKC010044599.1:0-11522 GCA_004027635.1 Crocidura indochinensis | reverse complement strand
GGGCCCAGGAGATAGCATGGAGGTAAGGCGTTTGCCTTTCATGCAAAAGGTCATCGGTTCCAATCCCGGTGCCCCATATGGTCCCCCGTGCCTGCCAGGAGCAATTTCTGAGTGTGGAGTCAGGAGTAACCCCTGAGCACTGCCGGGTGTGACCCAAAAACCAAAAAAAAAAAAAAAAAAAAAAAAAAAAAAAAAAAAAAAAAAAAAAAAAAAAAAAAAAAAAAAAAAAAAAAAAAAAAAAAAAAAAAAAAAAAAAAAAAAAAAACAAACAAAAAAAAAGAAACTGGAATGGCTTTGTTAATATCAGATGGCAAAACTTTAGACTCAAAAAGTTATAAGGGCCAAAGCTGGACATCTTTTTTTTTTTTTTAGGTCACACCCGGTCGCGCTCAGTGGTTACTACTGGCTCTATGCTCAAAAGTCACTCCCGGCAGGCTCAGGAACCATATGGATTCCGGAATTTGAACCACCGATCTTCTGCATGCAAGGAAAACACTGTATCTCTATGCTATCTCTCCGTCCCCAGCTCTGGGCATTTTTTAATAATCAAGGGATATTTTATGTGAAACATGAACAAATCACACTCTTAAATATATATGCATCCAATGATGAACCAACAATATATTTAACACAATTGTTGACAACTCTGAAAGAAGACATTAATAGCAACACAGTAATTGTTGGAGCTTTCAACACTGCCCTCTCACCCTTTGATAGATCACCCAGACTGAGACCCAACAATAATATACTAGCTCTAAAAACAGAAATGGAAGAAATTGTACTAGTCAATATATATAGGGTAATCCATACCCAGAAAACTGGATATTCTCCAATGCACATGGATCATTCTTAGGATAGACCATATACTAACCCACAAAACTATTGCCATAAATCAAAAGGATTGGAATTGTACAAACTACCTTCTCAGATGACAAGGCACTGAAATTAGAGTGAACTAGAAAGGAAGAAAAAAATTAATACTTGAAAATTAAAAAGATCAATACTGAACTATTAGTGGGTCAGAGATGAAATTAAAGAGTAAATCAAAACATTCCTGAAAACAAATGACACTGATGATGCAAATTATCTTCACAGAAAAAGTGGTACAGGGAGAAAAAATTATAGCTTTGCAAGAACACGTTAGGAAATAAGAAATTGCCTAAATAAATAACTTACTTTCACAGATTACAAAATTAGAAAAGGATTAACTGAAGAAACTCAAAATAGGTAGGCAGAAGTAAATACCAAAGCTTAGAGCTGAAATCAATGAAGTAGAAATAAAAAATCAAACAGAAAGATCAAAGGAAACAAAATCTGGTTCTTTGAAAAAGTAAACAAGATTGATAAACCACTATCAAAACTCACAAATAAATGAGAGAAATAAACTTAATGAGCTAAATTAGAAATGAAAAGGAGGAGATCATTACAGATACTGCAGAGACTCAAAGGGTAATCAGAAACTACTTTGAGAAACTCTATGGCACAAAACTTGAGAACCTGGAAGAAATGGAAAAACTCTCTTGGGCTCTTATAATATTCCACAGTTGAATCAGGATGATTTTGCATATCTAAGACCCCAAACTACAGGGGAAATTAAAAAGGTAATGAAATTCTTCCCGGAAATTAAAGACCAGGCCCACATGAATTCACTAACATATTCACTCAAGCCTTTCAAGAGCAATTACTACCAATCCTTTTTACCCAAGTTTATGAAATTGAAGTATAGTAACACTTCCAAATAGTTTTTTTTAAATAACTTTTATTGTGACCAAGGTGAGTTAGAAATCTTTCACAATAATATTTGGGGTACATAGTGGTATTGACTCAGGGGTATTCCCACCACCAGTGTCGTCCTCTCTCCACTCCATTGCTCAGCTTCCCCCTACTCTGTCTCGCTTTGTATATTCTAGATATCAGTCCTTTATTTGACTTGTTGAGTGCAAAAATGTTTTTTCATTTATTAACTGTCTTCTAGTATTAAGATTTCTTTCGCATGCAAAAACTTTTTTAGTTTGATGTAGTCCCATTTGGTTAGGTTTGATGCTAAAGTTCTTGCCATTGGTATTCTATCATCAGAGACTGTTTGATGTATACGTCTTCGAGTGCTCTGCCTATTTTTTCCTCAATAAACTTTATAGATTTGGGTCTGATTTCAAAGTCTTTAATCCATTTTGAGTTGACTTTTGTATAAGGAGTGAGGTATAGATCAATTTTCAATTTCTTACAGGTGATTTTCCAGTTGTACCAACACCAATTGTTGAAGAGACTTTCTTCCATTTCAAGTTCTTGGCACTTTTGTCAAATATTAATTGACTGTATATCTGGATGTTATCTCTGAAAATTCTGTTCTAAAACCCTGGTCTGAGGCTCTGTCTTTGCTCCAATACTACGCTGTTTTGATCACTATGACTTTATAGTATAGCTTCAGATTAGGTAAAGAACTGCCACCCAGATTCTTGTTTTTCAGTATGTATTTGACTATCCTTGGTCTTTTGTGGTTCCAGTTGAATTTTATGATTGATTGTTCTTAGTCTTTAAAAATGATATTTGAATTTGATAGGGATTGCATTAAATCTATATCAAAGTTAATATAAGATAATCGTTTTAACTATGTTGATTCTACCTACCCATGAGCATGGGATGTTCTTCCATTTCTTTAGATTTTCTGCAGTTTGTTTCTGAAGTATTTTGTAGTTTTCCTGGTATAGGCCCTTCACTTCCCTTGTAAGGTTGATTCCTAGGTACTTAATATATTTTTATACTATTTTAAATGGGATTGTCTTATTAATCTCTTTGTTCTTTACTTCATTATTTGTATAGAGGAACACTACTGTATTTTGTGTATTGACTTTGTAGCCATATAAAAAGGCAATACTTTGCTGTATTGGTTAATTGTTTCTAGTACTTTTATAGTGGACTTTTTAGGGTATTAGATGTATATCATCATACAATCTGAAAAAAATTGTCAGTTGAGTTCTTCTTTCCTTATTTAGATTTATTTGATTTCCTTCTCTTGTCTGATTGCTATTGCTAGGACTTCTAAGATTATATTGGATAAGAGTGGAGAGAGTAGACAACCATGCCTAATTCCTGACTTTAGTGGAAATGCTTTCAGTTTTTCGCCATGAAGAATAATGTTGCCTGTGGGCTTTTCATAGATAGCTGTAACTATCTTGAGAAAGGTTCCTTCCAGTCCTATTTTGCTGAGTGTTTTCAACACAAGTGGGTGTTGGATTCTGTCAAACACCCTCTCTGCGTCAATTGTTATAACCATGAGATTTTTGTGTTTCTTGTTGTTGAGGTGCTGTATGATGTTGAGTGATTTGTGTATGTTGAACCATCCTTGCATCACTGGGGTGAAACCCACTTGATCATTGTGTATAATCTATTTGATGTGCTGAATTCGGTTTGCTAAGATCTTGTTGAGTATATTTGCATCTACATTTTTCATCTATATTTTGCATCGATCTCAATAGTTTTCTTTCTTGGTGATGTCTTTGCAATCTTTGGGAATGAGAGTGATATTAGCCTCATAAAAGAAATGGAGAAATATTCTTATCTTTTCAATGTTTTGGAAGAGCCTGTGGATCAGTGGTAGTAATTCTCCGAATGTTTGATAGAATTCACCTAAAACCATCTGGACCTGGAATTATGTTCTTGGAGAGAATCTTAATTACTGCTTCAATTTCCTCCGAAGGGATTAGCCTGTTTAGGCTTTCTAAGTCCTCCTTTTTCAGTCTTGGAAGATGGTATTTTTCCAAGAATTGTCGATTTCTTCTGGATTATCTAGCCTAACTGAGTATAGTTGTCCATAATAAGTCCTCATGATGTGTTGGATTTCTAGGGGTTCTGTTGCAATCTCTCCCATTTCATCTGTGATCCTGCTTATTTGGGTATTTTCCCTCTTTTGGTGAGTCTTGCCGGTGGTTTGTCTATCTTGTTTATTCTTTAAAAAACCAACTCCTGGTCTCATTGATTTTCTGTATTGTTTTCATAGTTTCTATGTTGTATATTTATGCTCTGGCTTTTATTAATTCTTGTCTTCTGTTTGTGTGTGGGTTTCTTTGCTGCTGTTTCTCCAACTAGTTTTGTCATTTTCCTCTTTCCTAACATAAGCTTGTATTTATATGGGTTTCCCACTAATTACTACTTTTGCTGTGAACCACAAATTTTGACAAGTTGTCTCTTCATTATCGTTTGTATCAAGGAATCCTTTTATTTCTTACTTGATTTGCTCTTTGATCCAGTTGTTGCGGAGCAGCATGTTGTTTAATCTCCAGGTGGTGGATTTTCTTTTTTTTTTTTTTTTTTTTTGGTTTTTGGGTCACACCCGGCACTGCTCAGGGGTTGCTCAGAAATTGCTCCTGGCAGGCACAGGGGACCATATGAGGCACCGGGATTCGAACCGATGACCTTTTGCATGACAGGCAAACGCCTTACCTCTGTTTCTTAGTGATATGGCATGACAGGCAAACGCCTTACCTCTGTTTCTTAGTGATATGGTAGAGTGCTTCTAATGATCCTTATATTTCTGGTTTTATACATGTGAGATTTATATTGTAAGGCATGTTCTATTCGGGAGAAGGTTGCATGTGGACTTAAGAAGAATGTGTATTCTGCTTTCTGGGGGTGGATGGCCCTATATAAGTTATCTCTAGTTCTTCTAATTTTTCATTTAGGGCTCTTATTTCTTTGCTAGTTTTCTGTCTGGTGGTTCTTTCAGTGGATACAGTAAAGTATTGAGATCTCTCTTACTACTATTACACTTTATTTAATGTGTTTCTCCAGGTTTGTGAGCAACTGCCTTACATATATAGCTGGCTCTGCATTAGGTACATAAATATTACCAGGGTTAGTGCTTCTTGATCTAGCGTTCCCCTGATCAGTAAGTATTGACCCACTTTGTTTCTGATCATTTTCTTGAGGTTAAATGCAATGTGGTCTGATACAAGAATGGCCTTCCCTGCTTTTTTTTCTTTTCATCTTTTATTCTAAGCCTGTGCCTATGCTATACTTGTAGGTGTATTTCTTGCAGGCAGCAGAATTCCTGCCAATAAGTGCAGTTCTGATCTTAGCCACAAAGGTAGGGGGCCCAGTTGTAATTAGATCATTTGCTCCCTCCTCAACCTGCGAGGCAGCAGCATTCTGCCCAGATCCCAGGCAAGTCAGATCTTCACTCACCTTTCCCCCAACACCTGGGAATTTGCCCTCCATTCCAGAACTTAGCCAGTCACTCCCTTCCCCCACCTGGGAACAGCAGCACCAGTCTCTCTATTTTTATAAAGTATATCAGAGAGCTTTGATTAAAATAAAACTAGAATGTGAGGAAATAATACTAATTTTCATACTTGGATAAAATAACTTATAGAATCTACTTTTAATTAATTGATTAAAAATCGAAATAATTCCTAGCTATATTATGACACCAAAGTAAATGATTTAATTATGGATACATATGGTTTATAGATTTAATTTTATAAAAGTGCAACAAAACACATTTTTGTACTTTACTAATGTTTCACAATGAAGAATGTGAATATTTGTGAAATTCACAGACATTCATATTTTGAGCTTTTTTGTAGTTTAAATCAATTAAATAAAGATATCAATTTTGTCTTTGATTTGATTCTTTATAAGTGTGCTCCACACGTAGCCCTTGTAAAAAATATCCTAAATAAAATGATCTGGCAGCCAGAAGAGAGACAACAAGTAGGTACCTTTTCTTGGTTAGATGACTGCACTTCCTCTATGAAGGAGCATAGTTGTCTTGTAAAAAACCCAATAGTGCCTGTGGTTTTCACAGATAGTTCTGGTAAAATTAAAGCATGATCTAAGAGTGGAAAAAATATCACTTTTTAAAATTAAAGTGTAGCTTAAAATTTAAACAGTCAGTGTTTTTGAGAGAGCTTATCTAGAGACACATCTCTGGAATAGAGAATACTCAGCTTATTTTATATCATATATATTATATTATTGTTTGTCATTGGTAAATGGCTCTGAGATTTTTTTTTAAGGAACCTGGAGAGAAAAGACTGTTCTTCTCCATGCTTAATCTTCCTTTCTTTTGAGTCACAAACACTGAGCTATCTGGTCTTCTTTAAAGTGTCTTAAAGATATTTGCTTACTTTTGACAACATAACTTAAACGTCAGTTCACAATCTTTCCTGTTATTCTGTCACTTATGTTATAATGAACAACTGGTGGTATGTATTAACCTACAACGTCAGACAAAATAAATGAAAATATATATGTATATATTTTATATGTGTGTCTATGAAAATGTATGCATTACATAGAGATAACTATATAAAAATTGTATGTGAAATTCACAGTGATTACCAAATGACAGTACATTATATTACTGTTTTATAAATTCAAGGTTGGCTTAACATTATTTCATAAATACACAACAAAAGATCGCCATTACAATAAAAGCAATAAGAAAAATATTATCAACAATGCTTATAAAATGTAGAAAAATAGAATCATGCAATTAATTTGAGAAATATATGAAAAAATTAAAAATAAACCATATATTTAAGAATAAAATATTAAAATAGTATCCCAATAGTAGAAAAGCTACAAATGGAAGAAATCTTTACATTAATTTTAAAATACTAGAATGTGACATTTATTTATTTATTTTGGTTTGTGGATCACAACCAACAGCACTCAGAGATTACACCTGAGTTAACGCTCAGAAATCGCTCTTGGCAGGCATGGAGAACCAAATGTGATGCCAGATTATGAACCACAGTCCTTCTGCATGCACAGCAAATGCCCTAGCTCCATCCTATTTCTCTGGCTCCCCATTTTTTGACAGGTGTTTGGGGGTTAAACCCAGTAGTATTCAGATGTTACTACTTCTGGTTCCGTCTGTGCTCAGAAATCACTCTTTGCAGACTCAGGGAACCATATGATAGTTGAGTAGGCTGTGTGCAAGACAAATGCTCTACCCACTGTACTTGCACTGGTCCCAAATGTGACAAGTTTTTAAAAGATACTTGCTCCTGAAAATGCAAAATAAAGGTGTAATTGTTTAAAGTAGCCTGCTAAACAAAACTAGAGAGCATACATCTAAAATGAAAGAATTACTATGTCACTAAAATCATAGGATAAAAAGTAAAAATAGAAAGCTCCATTTCTAAAGTTACAATTTACAAAAATATAAAATAAGGATATTATGTATAAACACACAGAGTGTTGGGCAATAAAATATAGAGGGGAGTTACAGAAGTACTAATTTATATTTTGGTTTTTAGATCACACCCAACAATGCTCAAGGGTTACTCCTGGCACTGTGCTCAAAAATCTCTCCTGATGGCTGCCTAATATTCCATTGTGTATATGTGCCACAGTTTCTTTTTAGTCATTCATCTATTGAAGAACATCATGGCTGTTTCAAGATTCTGACTATTGTAAATAACACTGCAATGAAGATAGGTGTGAAGAAGCATTGTTGTATTGTGTCTTTGTGTTTCTAGGGTATTTCCCTCTGAGTGATATATCCAGATTTTATGAGAGCTCAAAAATTTAGTTTTTTGAGGATTAGACATATTGTTTTCCATAAAGGCTGGACTAGATGGCATTCACACCAGCAGTGAATGAGAGTTTCTTTCTCTTCACATTCCCTAGAGAACTGTTATTGTTCTTTGTGGTGTGAGCCAGTCTGTGTGGTGTGAGATGATACTTCATTGTTGTTTTGATTTGCATCCCTGATGATCAGTGATGTGGAACATTTTTTATGTGTCTTTTTCGGTTTGTATTTCTTCTTTGAGGAATTATCCATTTTTTTCCCCATTTTTGATGGGGTTAGGTGTTTGTTTATTGTTAAGTTCTGTCAGTAACTTGTATATTTTGGCTATTAGCCCCTAATCTGATAGATGTTGGATGAATAGATTCTCCCATTCTGTGGGAGAGTCATGGGCATTATTTCCCTTGAGGTACAGAAACTTCTAAGCTTAATATAGACAACTTCTTTACAGAGTGTTGTTTTCTCCTTGATGGTAACATTAATGTTAATGTCATGGAGTATTTTACCAATGTATTCTATCTACCTTACTGTTTTGAAACTAAATGGCATCTTCAACAGTCTAAAACCATTGAAACTGACACAAAAATTTAAATAAAAGGCCAAAATAAAAAGCAACTTGACTACATTAAACTAAAAATTGAATGGCAATAATGCGGAGGGGTTAAAATTAAAGATTGCTTACCACAGGGGCTAGAGCAGTGGCGCAAGCAGTAAGGTGTCTACCTTGAGCACGCTAGCCTAGGATGGACCTTGGTTTAATCCCCTGCCATCTCATATTGTCCCTCAAGCCAGAAGTGATTTCTGAGCGCATAGCCAGAAGTAAACCTTGAGCATCACTGAGTGAGGCTGAAAAACCAAAAAAAAATAGAAAAAAATAAGATAGCTTACTAATGGGAAAATATTCATATGCAGTACATCATATATTCTGGATATGTAAACTACACAAGAAGATGAACAACAAAATTCGAAAAGAAATTGAGAAGAATTATACTGACACTTCTTACAGATATGCCCATTTTTAAATATGTTTGCATCCTCAGTTATTTAATACCACTTTAGGTCAGATTCAATTGATATGCTTAATTAACATTTAACATTTATGTATTTTCTCATATGTTATGGTATACAAATTATGCTATGCTAAACAAATTAGCCATAGAGTATATAAAGATCATGGGTGAATTTAAATTAAATATTTATGGAATAGTGACTTATTTTGCAAAAATCAAACTGACAATAGTATCATCAGTAAAAATATATTCTGGAGACACCCCAGGAAAGGAGGCTGATTCTTGTTTCTTGGTATTTGCTATCATTTGGCTTCTTAGATGCAGTAGACAGGACATCCGAAGAATTCACTACCAACAAGTAAGTGTGGACTGTACTAGTTGCCTGCACCAAACCTCAGCCTGCTGACAGTCTCCAAACTGAGAAAAATACATCCTCAACAATTTTTCCATGTGACCTTAAAGTACCTTGTTCCAGTGACATAGAGAAACAGCTCTACCCCAAGTGCCCTGCTGCCACAGTTCTTCAATAGACTATGAAATCCATCTTTACTGAATCTTCATCTCCTAGTGACCTCTTCCATGTGTGGAAGGAATCCCTTTAACTTAAAGGGATTCCTTTAAGTTTCCTCTGTCAAACTTTATTCCAAGTTAATGGACAATTTCTTCCTTGTAGTTAATAAATGTGTTTTATTTAAATCTCTCCTGCTTAATTGCATTCTCAGTTAATTCTCAAATGACATCTGATATATCCTTGGTGGTTAAATTCTCATTTTTCTCAACAATTTTATGGCAAGAGAATAACAATTAATTAGAAAATATACACCCTATGAGGAGCAGTGAAAAGAGTTCAATGCCATTTGTCATCTGTATGCTATTTATTCAAATAGCAAATTTTGAAGAAAGACATACTGTATTTATATAATTTAGTGATTTTAATGTTTTTCAATCTTGTTTGTGCAAAGGCACACTTTTTTCATGAAAATAAATCATGAGGCTCCCCACCAATAGAAAATGTTTAAAACAATTAACTTGGTGACTATATTGACTACATATAAAGTAATTCTCTTGAATAGGAATCAAATAAACACAAAGAAGTTATTTTAAAATTAATTTATTATGAAATGTTATTTTATCATTGTTCATATTGCTGTTCACTTACTCAGTGCTAAATGACATGTTACGGATGAAATTGGAATTTTTCCCACAGCATACCAGACAGTATTTCACGACACACTAGTGTGTCGCGGCACAGTGGTTGAAAAATGCTGTTTTATATGAATGCTCATTTTAAATTAATTTTAAATCAAAGGCAAATACTTAGATAAATCATGGACTCTAGGTTTTTAAAATGCATTAACAGAGGCTTATTTTGCAAGGTGTGCCACTTTGGAGAGTGTGTTCATAATATAGAATCTACAATTAAGGGGATAGATGAATAAGAATTCAAAATATAATCCTCTTCACTTGGATACAAACTTCAAAGTCCTAGAAATATTAAAATAGCTCTAAATAGAACTAACTTGATGCTGGAGAAATCACATATATGTCCTTAATAGATAGTAAAAAACCAATTTTCCAAATTTAAATAAG
The DNA here is from genome assembly GCA_004027635.1 of Crocidura indochinensis. Classification (NCBI taxonomy): domain Eukaryota; kingdom Metazoa; phylum Chordata; class Mammalia; order Eulipotyphla; family Soricidae; genus Crocidura; species Crocidura indochinensis. The sequence continues at coordinate 1,388 of PVKC010044599.1, read as the reverse complement.
TGGAAGTTATTGATGCCTACAAACATACATTCTTCTTTTTGAACAGTTTTCAGAAAAAAATTGTGCTGCAGAGGAATAAACATAGAAACATTTCTCTTGTTTTTCTGAAGATACTGAGAACCTGAAATATAGGTAGTAATATACAATTAGTGTCATAAATTTAAAGCCCAATATTTGAATTACATATACTATATTTAACTAAAAGCTATATATCCATTATGAATATTTTATGTAAAAATTTTAGTAGAAAATATTGTATCATTGCATTTATAATATTGTTAACCTATTATTTTCCTTTTCTAAATATATACCACTATATAGAAAATAGAAACATGATAAAGAGACTTACACTGTGGGAGAAAACACTGAGCCATCTGACCACACCAATAAACTATCATTGTTTCTTTGGGAGAGTCCAGTCCATGATATAATATTAAGATTCTTTAATATATCCTATGAGAACAAGTATGAAAATCAAATAAATATTTTAATACTTTTAATTCTTAAAATTAAATTTAAAGTTATTTTTATCATTTGTTACTGAAGTACTAGAAAGTATATAGTGATGCTATAGTGATATTTATAATTCCATATTAAATGGAATAAAATATAAAAGTGAAAAGGAAATATCAATAGAAATATTAAAATAAGAATTATACCAAAATAGAATATGAGTTAAAGTATATTGTTTGAAGAAACAATTTCAAAATTACTCTAAATATTTTTGGTTTTAAAATATAATTTATATTTGAATACTTATATTTACATATTCATATATATATAATAGTTATTGCATGTAGTTTTTTTCATATTAGATTGCAAGAGATAAGAATGAAAACTAGAAAAACAGCAAATCTTACAGACTAGTGGAAAACAATTTATGTTTACACATTGCATGAGCAGAATAAATATTAAAAAATAGGTGAATAATGTTTAAAGCTATGAGAACAAACATTGATTTCCAAAATATTTATAGATCCGAGTCTTGTCAAACTGCTAATAAACCAGCACACTTAAATTTGTATCATAATTAAAATGCAATAATACATATCAAAATATAATAAATAATATTGAGGAAACTGGCGAGATGATGAAGTTACTTAAATCATCTGAAAATCAGAGTTTAAGAGAATTATATCCTTTTACTCCAAAGTCTCCTCATCTCCTCAAATTAGTACATTGTAAAGATGATATTAACAAGATGTAGACTCTGAAAGCCCCAGCGCATCTTTGTCCATGGAAGCCGAAACTTAAAAAATTCCCATCACATGCTTTCAACGTGGTTTCTGTCCAAGACTAGTGGGTGCAGTGCTGGGAGGATCCTCTACCAAAAAGTCTGCAGAAGCCATATCCCCTCCCTTTCCCTCCCCTCCTCTCCTCTCCTCTCC
>PVKC010044598.1:0-11559 GCA_004027635.1 Crocidura indochinensis | reverse complement strand
CCTCCCTCCCTCCTTCCTTCCTTCCTTCCTTCCTTCCTTAGGGCCAGCATTGCTCCTGGCTCTGCATACAGGAGTCACTTCAGTGTTTGGGGGACAGGAGGGGCCATATATAATTGCCCGAGATCAAATCCTGGTTGGCTATTTGCAAAGCGAACAGCCTAGCCCGAATATCTGCTCTGGTCCTCATATCTCTTTCCATAGAGGCAGAAGTGGTCTGGCTTTTGTGCTTGGTCACGCAGACTGTCCTGTATTTTGCTGGGCTGGATTTGTTTTTATCCCAGATAAAAATGTTCTTTTTTTTGTTTTGTTTTTGGGCCAAATCTCTGAGTGGCACTCAGAGATTGTTCCTGGCTCTGCACTCAGAAATCACTCCTGGCAGGCTCGGGGGATCATATCGGGTGCCAGGGATCGAATTCGGATCTGTCTCAGTCAGCAGTGTGCAAGGCAAATAAATACTCTACCGCTGTGCTGTCTCTCTGGCCCCTGAAAATGCTTCTGAACATAATAATCAGTTCTGCCCTCTTGCTGTCTTCAAAACTTCACTTGGCATTTCTTGCAGTGTGCCTTCTTTGAAATTATTTTAGTTTTCTTTTTGGCTACACCTGGCATTGCACATGTTGCTCCTGGTTCCACATTCATGGCTCACTCCTGTCAGTGCTTGGGGACTATCCAGGATGCAGGGGACCGAATGTAGGTTGGCCGTGTGCAAGACCAGCACTCTCTGTTCTGTACTTTCACTTCGGCCCCCACAGCTCATTCCTGACCACCTGGACCAATGCTTCTAAATTATTTTCTGTCATGCCCCCCTAGGAAGAAGAAAACATTTTTGCGCCCCCCCCCCAGACTGTAAATAGTATCTTTACTAAAAACAAAAACTGGGATCGATGAGGTGGCGCTAGAGGTAAGGTGTTTGCCTTGCAAGCGCTAGCCAAGGAAAGACTGAGACCACGGTTCGATCCCCCGGTGTCCCACATGGTCCCCCCCCAGCCAGGGGCAATTTCTGAGTGCTTAGCCAGGAGTAACCCTTGAGCATCAAACGGGTGTGACCCGAAAAACCAAACAAACAAAAATAAACTTTAACCCACAAAACAAAAATATGTAAGATCATTTGAGTTGATTTTTTTGTTTTGTTTTGGTTTTGGTTTTTGGGTCACACCCAGCAGCACTCAGGGGTTACTTCTGGCTCTATGCTCAGAAATTGCTCCTCATAGGCTAGGGCTACCATATGGGATGCCGGGATTCGAACTACCTTCCTTCTGCATGCAAGGCAAATGCCTTACCTCCATGCTATCTCTCCGGGCCCCCGTGAGCTGATTTTTTAATCAGAGGTGATGTCTGAATTAATGGCTACAATGAGCATGTTTTGCAATGCATAGCGAAGCGGGGTTTGAAGCAGGACACAGCAACTCTCAGCTCCCGAGACATACAGAGACATAATCACGGGTCTTAGCTTGTTATGACTATTTGCCGAGGTCAAGCGCGGCCCCCTTTACAGGGCCTCGAGCCCCACTATTTGAGAAGCACTGACTTGGACTCACCCCGCCCTATGGCACAGACCTGTGTCTCATTGGGTTGTCTGCGCTCTAGTGCTTTGCAGCTACCAAGAGGGGGAGCAGCTGTTCCTCTCTGAGGTGTGCATGGACCTCACAGCCGTGTCTGCTTCAGAACAAGGTGCTATTGAGGCTGGGGGCCCAGCGTTGGAGCCCGCACTGGCTGTGGGCTGAGGACAGTTTGTCCGTCTCTGAGCCGCAGGGGCATCAAACTTCAGACTTCAGGCAGAACCTGGGCTTGCCTCTGGCCGGGCCATCCTCCTGCGCAGCGCTCACCATGGCCCTGGGCCGGCTCGATGCTGCCCATGCTGTGTCGTGGGACCTTCTGAATGGGCGAAGATGGGCATCCAGCCTAAGACTTCCCGCCTGGCCTCTTCCTTGGCTGTAGACTTGCTAAGCACATGGGTGACTTTCTGGGTTTTCAGGTCTCCCCAACTGTGCCCCCTAGTTTGGGGGCCTCTGAAGATCCATGGCCATTAGGCCGGTAGAGTGCGAAGCCCGGGGCGTTTCTACTGCTCAGCCCTGCAGGCTCAGGCTCCCGTGCTCAGGCTCCGGCTGCTGTGTGCCTGGTTTCCTGGCCATTCCCAGGGAGCTTCAGGAAGTTTCCCTGTGGACTTGCTCTGGTTTTCTTGGGCCACACCTGGCGGTGCTCAGGACTGACTCCTGGCTCTGCTTAGGTATCGCTCCCTGTGTGTGTGGGGGGCATGGAATGTAGTCTGTATGTAGCACATTGTATGTGCTGTGGTGAGGATCCCACACACCCTATGGATTTTTCTCCTACTCCTGATTTCACTGTCTGCCCTGCCCTGACTGCGTGGGTCCACCCCAAGGTAGATTCTGTCCTGGCCCCTTTGTCTGAGCCGTGGGGATCTTTGCCAGGCACTCAGAGTTGAGCCGTAGCCTATGGTCCCTGTAGGACACACGGCAGGGCAGGAGTGGCAGCTCCTTCCTGCCCTGCCAGCTGTCCCCAATTCCCTGCCCTCCCCTACTCTTGCTTCTTTTGCTTTGGGGCCACACCAGCTGGGGCTCAGGACTTGCCCTCATCTGCACTCGCACTCAGGGCTCACTCCTGGTGCAGCTCCGGGGGGACCATATGGGGTTTCGAGGATCACAACCGGCACCCTCCCTGCTGTGCCATTGCTCCGGCCCGTGTCCCCCCTTTCTCGTCCCCCGAGACTTCTCAGAGCCGCTGCTGAATCTTGCCCAAACACTCTGGTTTTGGCTATGCCAGAATAGAGTTTGGGGTGTTTGAGGCCAGAGGTTAGGCTCCAGCCTGGCCCTGCCTCCATGACCTGGGCCCCCTGCTAGACTTGGGGGACCACTGGCCCCTGGCCCCCTCTGTTCCCCTCTGTCAGGTCGTGGCCAAGCCCAGAGGGTCAGGCATGGCCACCTCCTGACCCCTTCCTCCCTAAATCCTGATTCCCTCCCCTGCCCTCTGTGAGTCCAGAAGGACTGGAGAGGTGGAGGAGGAGAGAGCAGACGGCGCTGAGCGGACCTTGGCAGTCGCGGCATGTGCCGGGACTCTGGCCTCTGCCCGATCCGTCCCCAGAAAGTGGATCGGGCCAGGAGAAGCATCTGATGTGTGGTCGGTGCAGCCACTCCCCTTGGCCCGCCACTCCGGCCTGCTTTTGGGACACACGGCATTCGTAGGCTGATGGTTCCACAGTTTCCAGAGCTTTCTCAGAACAGACCCAGGCAGTGGGTAGACCTTCCACCCACCATCTGCACTCCTCTGGCTACTCACCGGGTGTCGGTGCCTCTGGGGTAAAGCCAGGCCTGTTCCTGTGGGCTGGGCAGTGCCACCTGGTACCCAGCTGTGCCTTCCCGTGGGTGACATTGGCCTGCGCGTGGCTGCCTCAGAGCCCGTGATTTTGTGGAAGACGGTTACTCGTCAAGTGCGTGCGTGTGAGTCTGTGTGTGGTTGTGTTTGTGACTCTGTGTGTGTGTCTGTGGTCTGCACCGAAGCCTCTGGTCATGTACCCGGTCCCCTTGCGCTGTTGCTCACCATTGCGTTCTGGTTTTGTTGGCAGAGTTGACGCTGAATCCCCCGGAAGGAATCGTGGCAGGTAGGCCAGCCCCTGTGCCAGCCTCTCCCCTCCCCTCTCTGATGGCATCGCCCCCACCCACTCCCTGCCCCTGCCCTTGGTTCCAATGTGCCCTTCTTCCTTGCAGGCCCCATGAACGAAGAGAACTTCTTCGAGTGGGAGGCGCTGATCATGTGAGTGAGGGTGGGACTGGGCTATGTCTCTGCCCAGTGGGTGGGCCAGGTGAGGCCCTCAGCGTGTTCCAGGTCCAGTCCCTGGCACCAGGGCGGTCTCTGAACACGGGCGTGGCCCAGACCCACTCCAGATGAACGAGGTCTGGTCACATGTTTTTCCAGACTGGGAGCCACTGAGCTACCCTTTGTCTGGGCTGCCATTCCTCTTAGTGTCATAGACACATGCACACGTGTGCTCACATACTCATGATTACTCTTACACACTTGCATACAGCCACTTGCACACTCACACACTCTTTTTTAAATTTTATTGGTTGGTTGATTGATTTTTGGGCAATACCCAGTGGCACATAGGGACCACTCCTGAACCTGCACTCAGAAATCACCCCTGGCAGGCTAGGGGACCTTACAGGATGCTGGGAATTGAACAGGGTCCCTCCCAAGTTGGCTGCATACAAGGCAAATTCCCTACCACTGTGCTATCTCTTTGGCCCTCTCACACACTTCTACTTATTTGTACTCACACATCCACTCCTTTTTTTTTTTTTTTTTTGTGGTTTTTCGGGCCACACCCATTTGATGCTCAGGGGTTACTCCTGGCTAAATGCTCAGAAATTGCCCGTGGCTTGGGGGGACCATATGGGATGCTGAGGGATCGAACCACGGTTGCGATCTTTCCTTGGCTAGTGCTTGCAAGGCAGACACCTTACCTCTAGTGCCCCCTAACCGGCCCCACATACGCTCCTTTACACAGTCTCCCATAAGCTGGCCTGCGTGTTTGGCCTGTTGGCTGTGCTTTGGCTCAGTCTCTGGGGCTGGCCCAGCGGTGGGTTTGGGCGGCTCTCCTACTGTGGGCAGGATCAGGACCAGGCACCCAGCTCTTTGGGACTGGTAGGTGTCTTGGGCTCAGGGCGCGGGAGGTCTGCAACTCTCCTCATCCTTCTCTATGTAGCTTGTGTGCCTTTGGAACCTGGGTGCTCTTTGCACTAGAGAATTGGGGTCCACTCTGTCATGGCTCCTGTGCTTCACTCTGGTGTGTGGCAGGGGCTGGGACTGTCCCACTCTGGGGTGGCCCGCTCACCCAGGACGCCTGAGCCCTCGCTTGCCTGGCTGTTGAGGGCCAGGTGGGAGTGGGGCAGGATCCTTGGCAAACAGCTGGGGCCCTGTTTGTGGGGCGCCTGTTTGAAGAGGGCTTTGCTCTTCGCGGAATTCCCCGGGCCCCGGTCGCTGCCTCTGTGGGTTTTGGGTCCGTTCCAGGCCCTTTCACGAGCACGCGGCCATTCACAGGCCGACCAGTGGTGGCAGGAGGGAATTAACTGTCCTCACAGGCTGCCGCGCCTCTGTTCCGGCACTGCTGGGGGTCTCTCTGCCTGCCTGCCTATGCCCGAGGGCCGAGAACTGGGGGAAACACCCAGAGCCAAACGAGAACCTGCTGAGGAATCTCGTGTGCTGCCAGGTGTTTGCCTGGTGCTGTGCCCTTGGGCACCTCTGCCCTTTGAAACTGCCCAGAAGTGTCTGTACCCCCCTCCTTCAGCAGCTACGGTGGGCGCCATAGAGATTCTGCATGAGGGGCCATGTCCTGGGCTCTGTCTCACCAGTGCCCACATGGAGACCCACAGCTCCCGTTTGTGCCCACCTTGCCACTGTTGTGTCTGTGGAGGCACCGAGGCACGGGGGGTGTGGTTGTGGCCACGCCTGATGTGTGTGGAGTCCCTGACACAGGGTGGCCCCCTTGGGTCCTGCCTGGAGGCTGTGTGTCCCCCCTTCAGTCAAACTCCGGCCCTGGAGAACTTGTGTCCCAGGACAGGCCTGGGGTCTCCATCTGACTGTCCTGACTGCAGGGGCTTCAGGCCACCTCATGCATGTTTCCTCCACTCTCTCTCCCCAGGGGTCCTGAGGACACCTGCTTTGAGTTCGGAGTGTTCCCTGCCACCCTCAGCTTCCCGCTCGATTACCCACTGAGCCCCCCAAAGATGCGCTTCACCTGTGAGATGTTTCACCCCAACAGTGAGTGCGGCTGTGGACGGGCCACGGGTGCGCCCCGTGTGCACTCAATGAGGAGTGAGGGCTGGGGGGGGGGTGGAGATTTGGGGGCTTCCCACCAGCACATGCCTCGTCCCTGTACAGCTGTGAGGTGGGGGAAGGGCACGTGCCACTCTGAGTTCGAGTGCCGAGTCCTCATGGTGATCCCCAGGTCAGGCATGTCAGTCTCGTGCAAGACAAGTGGCCTCCCCTCTACTCTTGCTCTGCCCCATTAAGGCCTCTCCTCATTGTTCTAGTACCCCCCTCCCCCGTCAGATCAGTGCAGACAGCCACGTGGCTCAGGTGCGGGAGTTTTGCCCCCTTCTCTGTGTATTTGGGGTTCCGAATGGCCCTCGGAGCGTCCACTGGCATCCTTGGCATCGTGGTGTGGCTGTCCTTGGTGGTGTGGTCTGTGCATGAGCCACGCTGACCAGCGATGGGCTGCCCTGTCCCGTCCCATCCCTGGGCATATGGTCCTGCCTCTCCGGGCTGTGGGCCGAGGGGCACCACTGCCCTGCTTGACAGCCCCTGCCACCTTCCACCCTTCGCCCTGAGCCATGTCTCTGCCCTCAGTCTACCCTGATGGCCGTGTGTGCATCTCCATCCTGCATGCCCCGGGTGACGACCCCATGGGCTACGAGAGCAGTGCTGAGCGGTGGAGCCCTGTGCAGAGCGTGGAGAAGATCCTGCTGTCCGTCGTCAGTATGCTGGCAGGTGGGCTTTGTGCTTCCCCTGTGGAGGTGCGTGCTGGGCGGACGGAATCAGGCTGGGGATGCCCTGGCATCAGGCTCCTGGGCGCAGAAAGGAGTTGGCAACTGAGTAGTGAGGCATGAATCTGGGTACTGAGAGAAGGGGCAGAGCCGCCCCTGCAGGCAGCTGGGCACCACCATCCCGCGTCCTGGCACCCACTCACAGGTGCTTGTGCTCTCCCCTCAGCTGCTTCTCTGTCCTCCCCTGTGTGCCTGGTCCCTGTGCCCTTCCTATTGTAGCTCCGGGGCTGATACTTGGTTTCTTTGAGCTCTGGGCTGGGCACATTGTCAGCACCTATATGCTGGGAGCGAGGAAGAACAGTGGGACCCTGGTGACAGCAGGACCCTGAGGACAGTGTGACATGACTGGGCAATGACGGTGGTGGAGGAGCTTGCTGGGGTTGTGGGTATTGTGGCTTTGCTTTTCTGCCCCCCCTGCTGCATCCCGTCTTGCCCCCTAGCCCCACCTCTCTTCTGTCCTGACCTGAGCACTGGGCCCCCTGTGGGCAGTCCAGGGCAGGCGGATGGGGACACTGGGTGCCTGGCCCCCGGCGCTGACTTGCCAACATCGCATCGTTCCAGAGCCTAATGACGAGAGTGGTGCGAACGTGGACGCGTCCAAGATGTGGCGGGACGACAGGGAGCAATTCCAGCGTGTGGCACGGCAGCTGGTGCAGAAGTCCCTGGGGCTGTGAGGGGCTCCCGCTGCATCCTCGAAGGACAAGGCTTGTCCCCAGCCCGGCCCGCCCTTCTGAGCAGGTGTCCTACCACCGGGGCCCAGGCCGTGTTGTGTCCTTGTGGCTGTCGTATGCCGTGCTGGGAATAAAGACTCGGAGCCACGATGCCGGGGATGCTCAGGAACCCTCCCACGCCGTTCTGGGGCACAGGAACCTCCACTGTCTGGGTGCAAGCGGGTCTCTGTCCGCTGAGGATGGTGACCGGAACATGCCACTCTGGCCCACCCTCCTGCCCGAGGAGCCGGATGCGCCCTATGCCTGAGTTATGTTGCTGTGGCTGTTGTCTCCACAGTGCCTGGGGGGGATGGAACAGGCTGGGCTGTGACTGTCCCACCCAGCTGAGCTGTGTCCTATAGCTGTGTCCACTCAGGTGATGGGTGGGCACCTGCCTGTGAGCACCTCGGCCCCATATGGAGATTGCTCAATGGGGCATCCATGTGGGTTCCCCAGGATCCTAGGTTCTGGTTCTGAACCCGTGTCTGACATGAGTGTGGACCTGGCCAGCTGGGTTAGGAGTGCGTGGGGACAACCAGCCCTGATTGTGTGGGGACTGCAGGGAGCGGACCATGGCGTGTCCCATGAGTTCTGATTCCCCCATAAAGGAGATACAGTTGTCACTTGAGCCTGCCCACAGCAGGATGGACAGTCACGCGGCCCCCCTGTGTTCTCTGGGTCCTTCTCGGTGTCCCTGAGGTGCTTCTCACACGGGAGGTGTGGGCACAGCTGACCCTACACCGTTCGTCCAGCTTGGCCATATGGTGCTGGGTTTGGAAGGAAAAAAGACGGTTTGGAAATTGCCCAGCCACACGGGAGAGGGTCCTGCGCCCAGTGTCCCTGAGCCCTTCCACCCTGCCCACACCTGTGCCCACATTACCCTGTCACGTGCTGGCACAGCCCGTTCTGTCCTCGCTGGGCTAGACAGCTCAGGTGTGCCGCCTGCAGGCCTGAGCACGCCCTCCAGAGCACCCTCTGTGGGGACCTGCAGGGGCTGGTTCTTGGCAGCAGACTTGGGCCTCGGCTGGCCCAAAAAGGCCCCAGGGCTTGAACCCGCTGCCCTCGGCCCCCCATGTCTCGGAAACGCCTGTCCGTCTACAGAGCCAGCCCCAAGCAACCTCTGGCACAGTGGGACAGTGACTTGGTTCAGAAATGGGATGCAAAACCCAGGCCAGTGACAGCACCCTTGTGCGGGACTTCTGAATCATGGGGTGTCTCGGTTCCACCCAAGTGACCACACAGGACCTGGCTCATGTGAAATGTTTGTGTGAAGAGGTTTGACTCAGCCACACTAGAGGGACCCTGAGAGCCTCACAATGCCCCTGCATGGGTGGGAGCCGGGCTCAGCCCACACAGGGACCCCGATACCTGAATTCAGGGCACACTGAGGCTGCCCTGTGGGACTCACGCATGGGCTCCTCAGGCTCCTTGGCCCCGCCCTGGCTACAGCCTTGCAGGACCAAGTGGCCCCAATTATCCGCGTGACTTTAACCCTCCATGTGACCCCTCAGTCAGGCCCCACGCTCTTCAGTCAAGCGCCATATACTGGGCTTCTCTGAGGCCCCCCTGCTGCCTTGACAGGCTGGTCAGTTGCTGTCTCTGGACCTCGGTTCTGCTCATTGAGGGCTTCAGGGCTCCAATTCTGCCCTGGCATCTATTTCCCAGTTCCGGGTGATCTGCCCACAGCACCTCATTCAAGTCTGAGATGGCAGGGTGACGGGGTGTGCCAGGGGCATTGGGGACATTGGTTCTAGAACCTCTCGAGGAGGTGCTTAGGGGGGTGAGGTTGCTCTGGGCCTGAGCCCCTCTGCGCAGCCAAAACCGTTGGTATGGTGTCTGCAACCAGGAACCTGCCAGTAGCACTGGACTGAACGTGGAAGGGTGGAGTGGGGCCAGCATAGTGGGAACAGGGTCAGCCACCTGTTTGGGGTTCCGTTGTGGACAGTCAGGGTCCAGGGGAGTTAATCGCACAGGCAGACCCCACCTACCTGGCCCCAGGGTAGATGGACCCGCACACTCGGCCCTAGCTTCAGACCCAAAAACCAGCACCCACCAGCTGCTCCGTCAGATCTGGTTTCCCGGGAGACTGGGTTTGGGGGCACATTGTCGCCATCTTCCCTCCCAGGTGACAGACGTGACCAGCCTCAGTCCAGCGTCTGTGACTCACCCCTTCCACCGATCGCACACGCTCCACCTGGGGCCCACTGGCAGTATAGATCAGGCGTGCTCTTCCCGCCCAGTGCTCTCTGCGCCTCATCTGGCAGTGGGTGGGGCCCCACTTGATCCCCAAGGAGAGACCCTAGCCCGACCTGCCCTAGCTCTGGCCCTGACCCTTCCCGCATTCCCCACTGCGGGGCTGTTTGTGGGAAGTTCTTGCTTCAGACAGTCCAGCCAGCTTGTGAGGGACCAGAGCAACGTTGTGGGTCTCTGGTACGGTTCTGAACTGGGCGGTGTGCACAGCTATTCACCTCAAAGACAGTTCAAGGCACATATTAAAATCAAAAGCAAATTATGAGTCATTTGCAAATTTAAATTGCAATTCGCGTGAGCTGCAAGTCAGTTCACAACAGTTAAGGTTTTGAAGTGGTTTTGACCCTCTCTCTCTCTCTCTCTCTCTCTCTCTCTCTCTCTCTCTCTCTCTCCTATCTCTCATTCTTTGGTTTTGGGCCACACCTGGCAGTACTCAGGGGTTACTCCTGGCTCTGCACTCAGAGCCTCTGGGATGCCAAATATGGAACCCGGGTCAGCCACTTGCAAGGCAAACTTACCTTACGTGCTTTAGTAGCGCTCTTCTCCACAAATGGAGTTCTTTCTCTTTTCCCTCTTCATGTGCTCTCTCTTACTTTTTTGTTTGTTTCAGGGCCACACCCAGTGGCTCTCAGAAGTTACTCCTGGCTCTGTTCTTAGAAATCTCTCCTGGTTGGGGCCGGCGTTGTGGCGCTAGAAGTAATGTGCCTGCCTTGCCTGCACTAGCCTAGGACAGACCTAGGTTCAATCCCCCCGGCGTCCCATATGGTCCCCCAAGCCAGGTGCGATTTCTGAGCTCATAGCCAGGAATAATCCCTGAGTGTCACCGGGTGTGGCCCAAAAATCAAAAAAGAAAAAATAAAGAAATCGGTCCCAGTATAAAACTTTCTGACGCTCTGGGGGCCAGAGCAAAGGAGGACATCAGAGAGAGCGATTGCTTTGTACATGGCTGACCTGGGTTCGATCCAGCAACCCTTATGATTCACCCTACCCCAAACATCACCAGGAGTAATTTGGGGGGGAGGTTTGGGTCACACCTAGCGGCGTTCAGGGGCTACTCTTGGCTATGCACTCAGAAGTTGCTCCTAGCAGGCTCAGGGGATCATAAGGGATACTGGGACGCAGGGATGATGGTCCTGGATCAGCTGCCTGCAAGGCAAACGCCCACCACTGTGAGCCAGGAGGAACCCCTGAGTACTGTTGTGTGTGGCCCACCTCCCAGAAACAACCCCACCACATTCTGACACCCCCACCCCAACGATCTGCTTCCCCCTCAGGGATCAGCTGCACCTCTTGTCTGGGGTTGAGAATTATTTCCCCACTGTTTATTCCCCCTTGACTCTGGGGCTCACTCCTGGCAAGCTTGCGCTGCCCAAGATTGAGCCCCGGCCTGTGACCTGCAAGGCCAGTGCCCTCCTTGCTGTGCTGTCTCTGCTTGGTCCCACGAGTGAGGTTGTGTCTGTCTGTTCTGCCTGACCCTCTCAGCAGGGGCCACTTCCCTATCCTTCCATCTATCTATCTGTCCTGCTCCATTTCTTACCCTGCTCCTCCCAGACCTGGCTCTGTGCAGGGGGGACCCTTTGGTGGACACTGTATGGGACTTTGTGGAAGCAGGAGGGTCCCCCGAGGGCCATGCTGTAGCCCAACCTCACTGTGATCCTTGGTTTTTGGGCCACACCCAAGGAGATCCACTGGACTCCTTGAGGAGTCCCTGGGACCCCACTGACGGTGGAGCTACTTGGGTGGGCTCCAGGCTGGCTCAGGTGACCCAGAGCTGAGGATCACAGATGGTGCCTTGGTGCGACCTGATGCCACAAGCTTGTGTTTACATCTGCCACCCAACGGAACTGAGGTGCCTGCCCGGCCTCCCACACACTCCTGAGACCCTCGGACCGTGCACCCCTATTTCATCTGTGCGTTCTCGCCCCTGGGGCTGGGCGCCTCTCTGAACAACTCCGGGACTTCCAGAACCCAGCAGGTTCCTGGGTCACATTCCATGGATTGGTGTTGGCGGGGGGGGGGGGGGGGGGGGGGGGGGGGGG
>PVKC010044597.1:0-11560 GCA_004027635.1 Crocidura indochinensis | reverse complement strand
TAACCAGCTGTCCCAACACCACTTGTTGAAGAGGCTTTCCTTGGTCCATTTGCATTTCTTGTCCCTTTATCAAAGATTATTTGATTGTATATCTGGGGCACATTCTCTGAATAATCTAGTCTATTCCACTCTTCTGAAATCTGTTGTTATTTCAATACCAGGCTGTTTTAATGACTGTTGCTTTATAATACAATTTAAAGTTGGGAAAAGTGATGCCTCCCAGATTCCTTTTCCCAAAGGTTGCTCTACCTATGCTTGGGCGTTTATTGTTCCAGATGAATTTCAGGAGTGTTTGATCCACTTTGTTGAAGAATGTTATGAGTATCCTTAGAAGGATTACTTAAATCTATACAGTGCCTTAGAGAGTATTACCATTTTAATGATGTTAATCCTCCCAATTCATTAGCAGGGTATATGCCTCCATTTCTGCATATTCTCTTTTATTCTTGAAGCCGATAGTTGTAGTTTTCTTTGTATAAGTCCTTAAAATTTTTAGTTAAGTTGATTCCACGATATTTGAGTTAGTGTGGCATAAACATAAATGGGATTTTTTTTATATCCATTTCTTCTCCTCTCTTTTGTCTCTGAGAATTATTGGGAATATGTCTTTTATTTTTCTTAAAACCCATAGATTAGTGAGACTATTCTGCTTCTCTCTCTCCCTCTGGCTTATTTCACTCAGCATAATAGATTCCATGTACATCCATGTATAAGAAAATTTCATGACTTCATCTGTTGAGGGGCATCTTGGTTGTTTCTTGAGTCTGGCTATAGTAAATAGCTCTGCAATGAGTATTGGTCTGAAGAAGGGATTTTTGTCTTGCATTTTTGTGTTCCTAGGATATATCCCAAGGATTTGGTATAGCTGGATCGTATGGGAGCTCAATTTCCAGTTTTTGGGGGAATCTCCATATCGTTTTCCATTAAGGTTGGACTAGACAGCATTCCTATCAGAAGTGAAGAAGAGTTTCCTTCACTCTATATCCCCGCCAGCACTGCTTGTTCTTATTCTTTGTGATGTATGCCAATCTCTGTGGTGTGAGATGGTACCTTAGAGTTGTTTTGATTTCCATCTCCTTGATGATTAGTGATGTTGAACATTTTTTCATGTGTCTTTTGGCCATTTGTATTTTTTCTTTGACAAAGTGTCTGTTCCTTTCTTCCCCCAGTTTTTGATAGATTAAATGTTTTTTATTACAAAGTTCCATCAGTGCCTTGTATATTTTGGATATTAGCCCCTTATCTGATGGATATTGGGTGAATAGTTTCTCACATTCATTGGATGGCTCTTATATTCTGGGCACTATTTCCTTTGAGGTCCAGAAGCTTCTCAGCTCAATATATTCCCATCTGTTTATCTCTGCTTCTACTTGTTTGGAGAGTGCTGTTTCCTCCTTAAAGATGCCTTTAGTCTCAATGTCATGGAGCTTTTTACCTATGTGTTGTTCTATATACCTTGTGGTTTCAGGCCTATCAAGGTCTTTAATCCATTTGGATTTTACCTTCGTACATGGTGCTAGCTGGGGGTCTGAGTTTGCTTTTTTGCAAGTGGCTAACCAGTAGTGCAAACTCCCACTAGTTGAAGAGGCTTTCCTTGTGATCCTTCTAAATATACTTATGACTTTCTTTAAAGAAGTGGATCAAAGACTTCTGAAATTTATTTGGAACAATAAACACCCTCGAATAGCTAAAGCAATCCTTGGGGAAAAGAATATGAGGGGCATTACTTTTCCCAACTTTAAACTGTATTATGAAGCAATAGTTATCAAAACAGCTTGGTATTGGAATAAAGACAGACCCTCAGATCAGTGGAATAGATATGATTACTCAGAGAATGTTCCCCAGACATACAGTCACCAACTTTTTGATAAAGAAGCAAGAAATCCTAAATGGAGCAAGGAAAGCCTCTTTAACAAATGGTGTTGTAAAGATGTTCTTGACTGTTGATTCTTCCTCGGGGTATCTGTTTGGGTTTTGGGGACTCCAATAATTATTATGTTGTTTTTGTTGAATTTATCAAACATTTCTATTTTCATCTATTCACAATCTTTGAGTATTTTTCTATTGTCTGATCACTTGCTCTAAGGTTCTTTTCCAATCTCTTCCGCTGTTATTATATGTAGAATAATAGTTCTTTGGATGGACTTGGATGGTGGTGGATGGTGATGGAGGGATTAGAGGCCTTTCTCCTCCAGCCCAGGCCATGTGTATCCAACTGACTCCAGCCGGTGGGTCAGCTTTCAGGATAGTGGCGAGGAAATCATCCACAGACAGGTTTCAGGAGATATCAGCTTTATTCATGCCCTAGCCACCACCTTTGTAGCCTATAAACCTTTTAAGCTGGATCCCTATTCAGCCCTGCAATACACCTTGTCCCTCAGCCATCTTCTCTCCATCCATCTTCCTTGCTCAATCTCTCTCCAAACTCTTCCTCCAAATCTCTTCTGCCCCTGAGGCCAAACCTTTTGTTACCTATCAAAGACCCCGCCCAGAAATGGGCAGGTCTTTCTTGTAGGTAAGGTTACATATGAAGAATGGGGGATGGGGTTACAATTAAACATCTCATCTTCCAGCTCACTAATCCTGTCTTCAGCTGCTGTTATTGGAGTGGCTTTCCATAGAGTTTTCCATTTCCTCTAGTACATTTTTTGGTCCCATTATTTTAGTTTGAAGTTTTCTGATTTCTATATTTGTAGCCTGTTCAGATCTATCTATGCTTTCTTTGAGTTCTATGAACATCCTCCATATTTCTAGTCTAAACACCTTATCTGAGAGGTTAGTTAAGTGGTTGGTAATTTTTGGGTCATCAGAGTTGCCATCTTCATTCTCTATGCATGCTGTTGTCCTGCATTGTTTCCCTATTGCTATGCTTGAAGTTGATTCTTACTACGTTTTGTGATGGGGTTTATGTTCTCCAAGAATAGCTTGGCAGCTGAGTGATGCAGAACAGCCACGCCTTTTTTTTCTTTCTTTTTGCTGTGTTCTTTGATTTTTCACTGAGGATCAGGAAGTAGTCACAGGTGTCACTTTTTAAAAAGTCTCCTTTAGCCTAAAGACAGGCAGAAATTAGCCTCCGTCCTAGTGAACAGAGGCAAGCTTACCTGAATTTAGGCACTTGAGGGCTGTTTTTGCTGTGTACTTCTTTGATTGTCACCAGGGATCAGGAAGTAGTTACAGGTGTCGCTTTTGAAAAAGTCCACTTTAGCCCAAAGACAAGCTGGGATTAGCCCCCATCCTAGTAGGCAGAGGTAAAACTATCTGAGGTTAGGCACTTGATAGATGTTTTTGCTGTGTTCTTTTCTGATTATTACTGGAATCAACTCTCACCACTCTTGTTAGGTTTATTCTTAGGTACTTGATAATTTTGCGCCCTGTTTTAAATGGGCTAGACTCTTAGATATCTTTTCCCTTTGAGTCATTATTTGTATAGAGAAATGCAATTGTCTTTTGCATGTTGACTCTGTAGTTGGTCACTTACTACATTATTTCATTGTTTCTAGGAACATTTTTGTGAACTCTTTAGGGTCTTCAATGTTTAGCATCATGTCATTTGCAAATAGAGATAGTTTGACTTCCTCTTTTCAGTTTTGGATTTTTTTATTTCCTTTTCTTGTATGATTGCTATTGCAAGAATTTATATTACCATGTTGAATAAGGTGGAGAAAGTGGACATCCTTGCCTTGTGACAGACAGAAAAACTGCTTACAGTTTTTCACCATTAAGAATATTGTTGGCTGTGGAATTTTTGAAATATCTATTACAATCTTTAAAAAGGTTATATTTACAACTGTTTTTTCTGGGAATTTACAACATGAATGGGTGCTGACTTTTTCCAAATGCTTTGTCTGCATCAATTGTTATAATCATATGTTTTATCCTTCCTTTTACTGATGTTGATTGATTTGTGTATATTGTATCATCTTTGCATCCTTGAGATAAAACACACTTGGTCATGATGTATAATCTTTTTGGTGTGTTGTTGGATTCAGTTTACTTAGATTTTGTTAAGGATTTTTGCATCCATATTTATTAGTGAGATTGGTCTGTAGTTTTCTTTATTTGGCGGTATCATTGTCAACTTTGGGAATGGGTATGTTGTTAACTTTATAGAAGGCCGCAGGGAGAGTTCCTGTCATTTTGATATTTTGGGAGTTTTTTTACTTTCACTAGCTTAATTGAATATAGTTGTTCATAATAAGCTCTCATGATGTCTTTGATATTTTTTGAGGTTCTGTTGTAATCAATACCCTTTCATTTTCGATCTGATGTATGTTAGTATTTTTCCTTTTCCTTGTGAGTCCTGCCAGTGGTTTGTCTATCTTGTTTATCCTTTCAAAAACCAGATCTTCATTTCATTAACTCTTTGAATTTTTTTCCTTGTTTCAATATTGTTTAATTCTGCTCTTTTAATTATTTTTTCTCCTTGACTTTGGGTTCTTTTGCTAAGGTTTTCCAGATACTTAAGGTGTCCCTTTAGGTTGTTGATTTTGTCTTTTTCTTCATTCTGAGGGTAGGCCTACATTGTTATGAGTTTCTCCCTAATTACTGCTTTTGCTGTGTCCCATATTTTTGGCATTTTGTTTTTTTCATTATCACTAGTTTCAAGTAACCTTTTTATTTCTTCATTTATTTCCTCTTTAAACTAGGTATTGTTGAGCAACATGTTGTTTAGTCTCTAGGTGTTAGATTTTCTCCACATACTTTTAAGTCGATCTAATGTCTGTGGCACTGTGGTAGTAGGGTGGTTCTTGTATTTGTTACTCTATGTAGGACTTGTGTCCTAAAATATGATCTATCCTGGAGAAAGTTCCGTGTGCATTTGAGAAGAATGTATACTACATTTTTGAGGATGAAATGTCCTGTATACATCCATTAGTCTAAATCTTCTAGTTTCTGATTTGGGGCTCCAATGTCTTTGCCAGCATTCTGCCTAGTGAATCTGTCTATTGGCCATAATGAGGTGTTGTAATCTTTTACTACTATCATATTTCCATGCATATAATTCTCTAAGTTTGAGCAAAAGCCTTACATATTTTGCTGAATCTACATTTGGTGCATAGATGTTGATCAGAGTTAGTACTTCTTGGTCTATTTTTTCCCTGATCAGTAAGTAGTGTTCAACTTTGTGTTTAAATATTTTCTTGAGGTTGAATGCAATTTGGTCTGATATGAGTATGGTAGTCCCCCTTTTTTTTTGTTTTCCAGTGGCTTGTATAATTGTTTTTCATCTTTTTACTCTGAGCCTGTGTCTATCCTAAACTTTTAAATGTATTTCTTGCACTCAGTAGATGTCAGAAGTTTGTTTCCTGATTCAACCAGCTACCCTATGCCTTTTAATGGGAGAATTTATTTCATTGGCATTTAAGAAACTATTGACAGATGGGTTGTTGTGTCATTGTGTTGATATTGTGTCATGTGTTTTTGTTACAATTGGGGTTTTGTAATTGCTCTTTGAGTAGTTCATTTAGGATCAATTTGGTTAGCACAGATATTGTGAGTTCTTTTTTTGTCCAAGAGTGTTTTTAGAAGTTGAATCAATAGCAGTGGTAAGGCATCTGCCTTTCATGCGATGTACCTGGGATGGACCTGGTTTGATTCCTGGCATCCTATATGGTCCCCCAAGCTTGTCATGAGTGATATCTGAGCACAGAGCCAGGAGTAACCCCTGAGCATAGCTGAGTATGGCCCAAAAACAATCAATTAATAAATAAGTAAACTCCTTTATAAACCAAGTTCTCTAATTCCAGAGGTCTGACTGAGACAACTGCAACTGAGCAGAACTTCTGGTAACATAATGAAAGACTCTATCCTAGGCTTCATCCTAGGATTAGTGCAAAAACCAAGACCACGAACTACAGAAGCCTGATTAAAACAACAGTGGTGGAACAGAACTTCTAAAACCTTAAAGAAAGACTCCATCCTAGGCTGCATCTTAAGACATGTGCAAATGCTAAGATCACTAGCTACAGAGGCCTGCTTTTATCATCCATGATAGAGTGTAAAAATTCCAGATATCAAAAAGGACCCAGGGGAGAGTAAAAGAGCATTATGGAGCCTGTAGTTATACTCATGACAGTATACTTCAAGGACAGAGAAACCATACATCTCTTAGGCCAGGGGAATTCCATTTCTAATCTCCCAATTTTTACTGTGCCTATGCAAAAAAAAAGAACACAAATTAAATTATTTTTTGTAATTGTTGCTGCTTATTCTTTTTTATTTTCTTTGCCTTTTTCTTTCTTTCTTCCTTCCTTCTTACTTTCCTTCCTTCCTTCCTTTCCTGTACTTTTGATTCATCTTTATTTCTGGACTGTGGTTAGTGCTTGGTTGTTGTCTTTATTGCTGTGGTGCTTTTCAGGGTTTTTTTTTTTTTGAGGGGGTTGATTTTTTTGTATTATTTTTATGTTTTCTTTCCTTTTTCCCTTTCTTTTCTTAAACTGATTTTCATAGTCTATAGAAGGACTGCTCCCATTTTTTTCTTGTTTAAATTTTTGCCCCCTCTTTTTTCTTTTTCTTTTTTTTCTTACCTTCAAACAGAACCACATAACTTGAACCATCTTGTTGTGCCTCACAAATTGATGGGGAAATAATGGAGGGCACCAAGACCAAACAGTCATATGAATATTGAGTAGAAATAAAAAATGATCAGACTTAAACACCAAATCCAAAGCAACTACAACAGAATCAGTACCTAATATACAACAAACAAGACACAGAATGGAACACCTGTACTAGCAGCCCGAGGGGCAAAGGAGGTGTGATATGGAATGCATGCTAGTAACAGGGGTGGAGGGAGGACAACATTGGTGGTGGGAATGCCCCTGATTCAATGTCACTATGTACCTAAAATACTACTGTGAAAGATTTCTAATCCACTTACGTCAAAATAAAAAGTATTAATTAAAAAAGTGTTTTTAATCCTTTCTCCCATGAAAAGAAGTGTTTTGCTGGGTAGTGGAATCTGCTTTGAAAATTTCTTTTAGTCAGCAGTTTGAATATGCTATTCCATTTTCTTCTTTCCTAGAGTGTTTCAAATGGAAGATCTGGTTGATTCTTATGTTGTTTCCTTTATACTTGAGGCTTTTTTCCTCTTACTGCTATAAAAGGTCT
This sequence comes from Crocidura indochinensis, assembly GCA_004027635.1. Lineage (NCBI taxonomy): Eukaryota > Metazoa > Chordata > Mammalia > Eulipotyphla > Soricidae > Crocidura > Crocidura indochinensis. Next base: position 4,450 of record PVKC010044597.1, on the reverse strand, counting down.
GTCTCTCTCTATATATTATTTTTCCATTTGGATCACTAAATGTCTTGGTGTTGTTCTGTTAATGTCTATTTTATTTGACACTCTTTTTGCCTCATGGATTTGAAGAGAATTCTCTTTGCCAAGGATGGGAAAGTTCTCTGCTATTCTCTCCCTCAATACTTGTTCTCCCCCCCTTTTTTCCCTTTGGCATTTTTATAATTCAGAGATTACTTAGTTTGTCTTTGTTCATTAAATACCTTACATTTTCTTCTATTGCTATGTCTCTCCTTTTTTTTTTTTTTTACTACTTTATCACTGCTGGCTTGTAATTTGTCTTCAAGTTTGTCTTATGATTTTCTACCTACGTAATTCTACTATTATGGCTTGTGAAAATGTTTTTTAATTTCTTCAGTTCCATTTGTAGGGATTCCCTCATCTTCTGAAATAGTTCTTCTTTGAGATTATTTTAAATGTTCATCTATAAATTTCTTAATTTTGCAGGCTAGTGACTCCTTGATTTCCATTGTTAAACCATTACATTCATTTTAGGTCCTAAACTATAAAGTTTAGGTCTTTGGTGGACTTGAAAATTTGTCAGTATTTCTCTCCATTTCCCCAATTGTAGGTATCTTACTTGCTTCTCAACTGATCTTTGCTTTAAGTGGTTCTGAATGCTGGAGTATTGGGGTGTTTAAAAAAATGATCTATTGAGTTGTTTGTATGAAATGTGGCTCAAGATATATATTCTTTAGAAGTTATTTTTTAAACTAGCAAGGTTACCTAAGTATGATTAAAAAAATAGTGCATACTAGTTCATTTGTTTGTTCAGCTGGGTTTTGAGCTGTGTAGTTTCTAAGCAAAAGAAGTGCTAAGTCTGATCTTCTTGGAACTCTATGATATAAATTGAAATTACTTTGGTTTGGGAAAAGGAGTGCTGATGAAATAGGGAGGTTACCATTTTCTCCCAGACACAGACCTGATTGGCCCCGAGGGGTAGATGATCAACATTGGCACTGCCACCAGGAGAGAGACTGAGGAAAAGCCTGAAAGACTTCCCCGTTCACCTTAGGTGGGAGAGATTAAAATGGGAGTTTCCCTTTTTCCACCCAGACACACCTGACTGACCCCAAGGATCAGGTATTCAGTAATGGCACTGGAACCCAGAAGGATGCTGAGCGAGGGAAAGGAAGATAGTCCCATTTGTATTTGGTGAGAGAAATTAGGGATATTGTATATTTTATATTCAAAAGTCAATCGTGCAATTTCTTAACAATGATGTTCAAATAAAGTGATAAAAATAAGTTGGATGAATAGTAACTTTAAAATAACAGTCTAAATATTTATTTTATGGTATGTTAATTACAATTCATAATAACTATATTTTGAATCCATTTTAAAATTTACATGAAATAGCTATATTATACCAATAAACCATTTCATAATGGAGGAGAATTTAGAAAATATAAGTGAAAATCTGACTAGGATCATAAAAGTATAAAAATATTTTATCCTAAATTAGGAGTAATGACTTTATGTTATTCAATATGTGTATGACATTTATATTTTATATAATATCTAAGTAACTAATTCATAACTTACTATTGTTATTCTTTTTTTCTTTTCTTTCTTGGTTTTTGGGTCACACCCAGTGGCACTCAGGTGTTACTATGGGCTCTATACTCAGGAATAGTAACTGGCAGTCACGGGGGACCATATTAGATGCTGGGATTCAAACAACTGTCTGTCCTGGATCTGCTATGTGCAAAGCAAACACCCTACTGTTGTTCTATATCTCTGGCCCCAACTATCAATATTTTAATATTACAATGAAAGTAATGCAAAAATTACTTTAATATAAGAGAAATGCTAATTTACTCTTAAAGTATAGAATTCTTTATTAAACTAAAATTAACAGACCTTTGATAATCTAGTATATGGCAACAGTAAGTCTCATGAATAAGTGTATCACTCAATGACAAAATCTAAAGAATTCGTCTTGCTTTTAAAAGTTCAAAATAAACTTTAATGTTAATTTTCAATTTATTTTATTTTTATTTTAATATCTTTTTTTAAACACTGTGATATCAAACATGATTGCAGTTGGGTTTCAATCATAAAAAGAACACCACCACCACCACCACCACCAGTGCAATATTCCCATCACCAATGCCTCCATCTCCCCACCTATTATAAAAGCTTCCATCCAGTTGGTAATGTCATTTGTAAAAACCCAGAGACAACATTATCATCATTACTTCCTCTCTGAGAACAAAAAAAGACAAAGGGTTTACTTTTGCTGGTTTTATTCAGCATTTCACTTGAAGGCTTATCCGGAGTGGATAGTAAACAAATGCCCGGATTTTATCTTTATGGTCACCATAATTGTGTACTGAATGTGTAATGTACAAGGGAAATAACTGGTAGAAAAGAAGACTGGAAGAAAAGGAAATAATGACAGAAGATAAAAGTTAAAAAGCGGTTCCATTAGTAAATTATAAATGTTGAAAGATAAGACTTAACTGCAATATTAATACTGTGCACACACACAAACACAAAAACACACGTGAACTGCTGTGGCTTGAAAAATAAACAAACATTTCAATATTATACAGGCAACTGTTGATATGCATTCAATGAATTCATTTTCATAAATTAACTCCATTGTTTACTTAATCTTCAAATTCCATCACATGTGGCAAACAGGAGTTGCTGCTCTTCTTTCCAACAGAACCACTGCAAAACAAATTCTGGATCCAAGGAACTCTTGCCAAGATCCTTGGCATTGTATCACTTTTTAAAACCCTGTTTTGCTTTTGTGCTCATGGTAACGTTTGCAGCTGTCAAACTTGGCTTCAGGCTGTCTGACTCCCTTTGAAAGAATTTATGTGTTTTTCTACTTCCTTTCCTTATTAGGAGGCAGGAATCTGAAACACCTATTAGAACAAGTATGCATAAAGGGTAATGACCGTGCAATTTATTAGTGGTCTGTTCTTCTTCAAATGAGGCCTCTGCTTCCAGGTTTGAGGGTCATGCTCATGTCTGAATCTACCTCAGTTTTCTCAGTGACAGGTAGGAAAAGAAAAAAAAAAGGCATGGGCCTCAAGAAAAAGCTTCATTATTTCCACTCTAACATGAGGAAAAGAAACAAGAATATCCAAGTTAGAATTTAATGACTGGAGAATAGTAGCTGATAAAGGTGATAAAAGTAATGAGACAATATGAATTACAGATATTTTTTACAACAGCATTATAGGAGAAGATTTCCAAAACCATGTGCTTTTCTTTCTTTTAAAACAATAGGTTAGAGAAGAGATTATAGTAATTTGCGTGATACTCCTTCAGTAACAATATTGCAAACAATAGTGTCTTTAAAAAAGAAAGACAGAAGAAAAATATCTGCCCAGAGTCAGGCAAGGGGGAAGGCCAGAGAAAAGCTAGACATTGGTGGCAGGAAATGTGCACTGGTAAAGAGTGTTGTACATTATATGACTGAAACTCAATCATGAACACTTTGTAATTGTGGGGAAAAAAAGCTCAACTGTACTATGAGCAACTTAGTTAATTAAGTAAATTAATCATGTTATTTAACCATGCTTCAATAAAATAATTAAAAAATATGTTAAGGTATAATTTTTACTTCAAGATCTAGGTTAGATTATGGAGTCTGATGAAAGTATGGGAAGCCCTTTCCTCTGTTTCTTAAAAAGAAATGCAACCATTTTGGGAAAGAATTACTGAGAAGCTACTAGTGGGTTCATATGGGATGACCCCTCACAAAAAATCTTCAAACAGAAAGATGGCAAGAAGTTATGGATTTTAATCAAATCCACATAGTCATGATTAAAATTCTAGGTCATGCTCTACCCCTTCCAGGCATTATTGAAAGATTTGAAGTTCAGAGAGAAAGTTCAGGAGAAGAAAATATATGGGACACATTCATTTCTGTTAAAAGTACATGTATGTTCAAGAAAATTCAAGCCATATGTTTTTTATTCATTCACATGTGGCTCATCAAAATGCTTTGGTGAACCATGCACATAAAGTTTGTTAAATCACTATTCTTCAAGGCAGGAAACTCTTTTTGGCTAGAGAAGGTAGATTCTAATCCCTGGAGGACTAGGTTCAATTTGAAACAGAATTTCAAGGTGTTAGTGGACTTTCACCTGGAAAAATATAATTGGCTCTCTGAGAAACAGCTGCTGAAAACTGCTGAAGGTCAGCTACATTTCACTTTTTCATTTTTCAGGGTGGGAGCAGATAGTGGGGGAAGTCAAAGTGGCATTATTTTTTGAGCTTTTGATCATGAGTTATATTATAAAATAAAGTAATATACATAAAATCAATCTAGTGTTTTGAACAAATCCAAATGACTATATTTAGTTTCCATTTTATGTCAAGTACTCAACAAATATTCATCTCAATAGCATCAACTGTGATCTCCTGTCTCACAGGCTCATTTTCATTTGCACTG
>PVKC010044596.1:0-11563 GCA_004027635.1 Crocidura indochinensis | reverse complement strand
GGGGCTTGAACCAGGGTCTGTTTTGTGTTGGCCATGTGCAAGGCAAACTACCACTGTGCTATCACTCCACCCTAAGATGTTTGCTTCTTGTAAGAAGAAGTCAGATACTTGCATAAGGAAACCTTACACTTACTTACATGAGAAAACCAGATGTTAACTAAGGCATGACCTAACTGCAAGGGCTGCATCAGGCACCTGACTGCCATTTGCTGCATCCCCTACTCTAGTTACTCTACTTATCTCTGTAGTATCTTTCATAGCAAAAGGATCCATTGCTCTTCTCTGGATTCCTATTCCAATGCCCCCACACCCTCTGGGATTGCTTATGAGATCTTACGTCTAAGTTGTTTGGAAAGAGAAGAGAAAGAGGAAGAGAAAGAGAGAATGATAGTGAGCGAGAGGGAGAGAGTGCATGTGTACACATATATAAAAAATTCAGTAGAATAGCGGCCAGAGAGATAGCATGGAGGCGAGGCATTTGCCTTGCAATCAGAAGGACGGTGGTTTGAATCCCAGCATCCATATGGTCCCCCCACACACACCAGCCCCCCACCCCCCACGCCTGCCAGGAGCGATATTTGAGCGTAGAGCCAGGATTAACCCCAGTGCACTGCCGGGTGTGACCCAAAAACAAAACAAACAAAAATATTCAGTAGAATAAATTTGAGATCTAATTTATTAAATGATTCATGAATTGTGCCATGACCCTTCTAGCAGGTAGGCAAGAGCTCTAAGGAGGTGAACAAAACAGAAGGCTTTATAAATAAAGGCGAGATTACCAAAGAGCAGTGAGCACAGAGTACTAACTGCACTAACAACTATCATGACAATGATAATGACAGAAAGAAGTAGAATGCATATCCTGGAGACAGGTAGAGAGTGGGGGAGGAGGGAAATGGGAACATTGGTGGTGGGAACGTGACCCTGATGAAGGGTGGTGTACATTCAATGACTGAAACCCAACTATGAACATTTTTGTAACAATAGTGCTTAAAGAAATTAATTTTTTGCTGTTATCATATTCTTTTTATTAATTACTTTATTTAAACATTGTAGATACAAGGTTGCTTATAATAGTTTATTTTTTCACAAAGTTATTCATGATTGAGTTTCAGTATGCAATATACAACACCCTTCACCTGTAAAGAAATTATTTTTAAAAAATAATAAGAGGCTAGAAAATAAAAAGGAAATTGTTTCAAACTATATTATTTTTATCATATTACTATAGGAGGATGGAAGAGATCTTTTACTTTATTTTACTTTTGGTTTTTGGGGGTTACATCTGGCAATAGTCAGAAATCACTGACATTACTGATAATACATTACTAATACAAATTACTACTGGCTCTACACTAATGAATCATTTCTGGAGATGCTCAGGGTACCATATGGGATTCTGGGGATGAAACCCCAAGTTGGCCATGTGCAGGGCAAGTGACGCATATGCTACACAATCTTTTCAGCCCTGGAAGAGATCTTTTAGGTAGATTATTCTGTTAGTACACATTTCAGGTTTCCTAGATAAAAACTATATATAACTTTGAGAAAAGTTGAAGGTGCAGTTAGATAGGTATAGTGTGCTGGTTTGGTGACATAGGTCTCTAGTTATTCCAAGTTATTCCATTTTGGGCATGTTCTGTTTCTCATACACACATGTTAACTTAAAGAGAAGACAATAATACATATACACATAATTATTTTACATAGAAAACTAATTACTTAACACAAATATAACTTATTATTCTCTGTGGAATGCTACTTCCAGAAAGAACTCGACTGTATTTAAATAATTTTTGCTATAAGTGAGAAGCTGCCTCCACAAGGTGAGATGACTTTGTCTTTATGTGGAGAAAATTTCTACACCAGGCCACATGGCACTTATTGTAACTGATCCTTCAGACAATATCTAAACTGAACTTATATATGACTTATAATATATATACTTATAATATATATACATACACACACATACACACACACACATATATATATAGTCACAGTGCCAGGGTTCACCTCTGGGCCTGCCACAATAGCTAGATGGTAGAATGAGCTAATAAATTCTGAAGTATTTGTAGAAGAAGGAACTGTTTCACAAGTTGCTAAGATACTTTAAGCACCTACCATTGCCTGGCTCTGGGTAAACCCTGATGTAGCTCAGTGGCATAGTGTTCACATGTGCATGTGAGGCCCTGGGTTTGATCACTAACCAGCACCCATTCCCTCACTCCACACCCACCAACAGTTTGCTCCTATACTACTCCTAGAGATATTTATATGACTATCCAAACTTCCACCAAATACTGGCTGGAAACCCTAAGGAGATTTTGTTCAAGTAATACCTGGGTCATGGCCTGGTTACTTGGGGCTATTTACTGAATTCAAGGGCTGGGAAGAAACGGCCAGTCCTGCCAGGCATTCTTTCTTCCTCCTCCTTGCTTTCTACTTCCTTTCCTGATCTCCACCTCTCACTGCACCAACACTTTTTGAGAGAAAACAAAGGAGCAGATGGATAAAAAGCAGTGGGACCAGGCTGACCAGTTTCATGGCAGTACGCAGCTCTCAACAGCTGCCCAGGCATAATGCTGATGGGAGCCTTGGGAACCTAGAAGGACAGAGAGGACAAATTGTTTTGACTTTATTCTGTTTTTTTCTTTTTATGTAATAGCAAGAGGGAAGGACTCCTGGCTGAAAATGCCCTGCTCCCCCAAACCCTCTTCCTGAGGTCAGTGATTTCTTCAACTAGCAGGAAAGCCATTCCATCCTACTCCTAGCCTGCATCTAGCAGGGCTACCTGCTCTCTCTGCTGGCCAGGCCTCTCTGAGATTCCTCATGATGAGCCAATTGTCCTGGGTTGATCAGGAAGGGGATGTGGGTTCTATGTGAGAGACTGGGGAGCCTGCTTTCCAGATGAGGTCACTGTTCTCTGAATTATTACCTTACTTTCCTTGGCTTGAGCCAAGGAAATGCTTGGAGCAATGTTTATGAAACATCAAATCTCTGCCTAGTTACTAGAGCCTCCAGATATAATCTCTAAGTAGTTCTTTCAGTTTTTAGTGCCACGGGTACCTGAGCAGGGTACCCCACCTTTGAGAAAAAAAATGGGTGGAGATGCCCCACTGAGGCAAAGCAGGCAAAAGCCAGCTTCCCTTCTCAGCCAGGAGGTCCATGGTCTCCTGGCCACTTGCTTTGTAGGTTTTATTAGAGCCTAATTTTGCTGGTAGGGAATATAGGCATGAAGCCAGGGGCAGCTTTGGGCAATGAGCAGGCGGCTCCCGGAGAGGGAAAGTCCTTTAGAGTGAAGTCAGGGGGGCTACCCACTGGTCCCGCTTTCCTGCCTATGAGCCAAGTTCAGTTGGCTTGCCTGACTTGCCCTGGCTAAGGCCAACTTGGGTTGCCCACGTCCACCCCTACAAGCACCTGGGGTAGAGGTGAGAGGAGCAAAATTAGACCCCTGCTTGCCAACTATTGGTGGGCCTGGCCTGATACTCTGAAAAATTATTCTATTTTGGTTCTCTGATTAATGCTGCAACCTTGAACTTCCTGAGTCACTTTTCCTCTCTCCCAGCTCTGCTTCTTTTCTGAATGGAGTAAATTATCACAACACCGTATGGTTAAAGAACAATTCACCATGCCTAAAGCCCTTTTTCTGTACCTACTCACTCTGATCTTTATCAGGCTATGAAGTGGACCTGACAGACAATTCAATTGATATTTCATGAATGAGAGAGGCACCTCACTTGAAACAAGAAGCTTTTATTCTAGAGTTTGTTTCACACCCCCCAGAGTGTGACAGAGGCTCTCACAGGACCCAGTTGCAGTCATTTCCTTTCTTCGTATGTTTATATGTGTGCGTGTATTTTGTTTTGTTTTGTTTTTGTCATTCCCAGCTCAGCTTAGTGCTTGGTTCTGTTTCTGTTCTGATGCTTGGGAAACTATGCAGGGCTGGGTCTCTGGCATATAAAGTATGCAACCAATCTTTTGAGCTATCTCTCCTGCCCACTTTCTTTTTTGTTTGTTTTTGTTTCAGGGCCACACCCAGTGACACTCAGGGGTTACTCCTGCTCTCCACTCAGAAATCACTCCTGGCTTAGGGGGCCATATGGGATGCCAGGGATCAAAGCCAGGTCTGTCCTGGGTCAGATGTATGCAAGGCAAACACTCTACTACTGCTCTATCACTCCAGCCTCTCTCCTGCCCACTTTTTTATAAGAAAAATTGTACCATATTTTCACAGCACTTAAAAATGCCTGACGGGGTCTGGGAAATAGCATGGAGGTGCCTTTCATGCAAAAAGTCATCGGTTCTAATCCCGGTGTCCCATATGGTCCCCCGTGCCTGCCAGGAGCAATTTCTGAGCATGGCGCCAGGAGTAACCCCTGAGCACTGCTGAGTGTGACCCAAAAACCAAAAAAAAAAAAAAAAAAAAAAAAGCCTGTCAAGGAAAAGCAGGCAGGTTGGCTAAGGTAAAGAGGTAACCTGGCTTTGCCATTCCACTTGGGTGGGGCACTTTATAATCCTTCTTTTCCTTAGTTGTCTACCCTCTCCTTCTTTGGCCTTAGTCCTGGCATCAAAGAAAGCCTCTACTAAGTTTAAAGGGTTACCTCTCCCTCCCTTTGTCCACTTTGCTACACTGTACTTGATGCCCCTTCAAACACACTTGCTTTAGGAGGTAAGCATAGTTGAATAGCAGCTGCAGAGAGGGCACATAACCCAAGAGGACACAGTCCATTCATGGTAGAGAGTGGGCCTTGTGCCCTTCATTGCTCCAGAGTTCTTTGTATCACTCCCCCAACAGTTGACTGTGGAGAGATATGAGAGCCTCAGGAGTAGGGGCTAGGTAACCAGGGTTGAGAATGCTCTAAATATTGAATTGCCTGAGTGGAAATATTTTGACATTTTTACCCATGTACCACCATACTGGTGAATTTCATATATATATTTCTTTATTTGGAAAGAACTTCTAAGTATTTTGAGGGTTCAGAGGGTCATTCCCTGCAATACCCAGCCCTGAGAGCATGCCTGGTGATTCAGTACTCAGTCTGGTGATGTAGGGCCCAGTTATTCTAAGGCCCATGAGAGTCACATCTAGTGGTTCTGGGTAGGGCATGAGGTTCCAGGGATGAATTTGGGACCTCTGTATGCAAAACATGCATCCTGCAAGCAAACCTCCTTGACTCTGAGTTTTAACACCAATTACTTTGTTTAATTTTTTTTAATTTTCTTTTTTTGGCTACATCTAGTGGTACTCAGGACTATTCATGACTCTGTGCTCAGGAGTGAATCCAAGGGGTGCTTGAGTGAACATGTTGGGGACTAATTGCCAGAGTTGTGACATGTATGTCAAACACCTTATCTCCTGGGCCATATGTCTACTCCCTTTTATAATATTTTTTAGGATTCAAGAAAATGATGGCATTTTCTTTTTAACTACTGAGGAAACTGAGGTTCAATAGTTTCTGAAGTATCAGATTCAGCATTTTTAGCTCTTGAGAAAGATGAAGTATGGGGACCCAGAAGGTAGCCAAGAAGGGGACACCTTTATGAAATAGAAGAGGGGACACTGTATGCATAGAGTGGCTCCTGTGGTTCAGGTCCCTACAGAGATTGGGAGTAGGCTGTGGGGAAACAGGGGAAAGGAATAGAAAAAAAGGGGGTATATATGCATGCTGATAGGGAAGGTGGGGACGCTGAGAAACTGAGAACAAGCCAACTGCCCTCCTAAATGTTGCTGTGCCAGAAACGGATCTTCAATGAGACAAAGTTTTTTGTTTTGCCTCTTGTCCCATAGCTGAACCTTGTTAGAAAATGTAAACACACTTGAAGCACTGGCCGTCATTTGATTTTAGAAATAATTATTCAATCCTCCTGTTTCCCATAGAACTCCCACGTCTCACCCAATGTGCCCAGACACCCTCAGATACCATATTGGGTAGAATCTTGAACTCCCTGCAGTCGTATATGGATGGTGAAAGGGATGAGCAATTCCCTGAAGTGTTTGACCTCAGGTGGTCAAAGAGAAGGAAACTCAATTTTGTCTTCAGTGAAGTGTCTAAAATATTGGTCAGCACTTACAAAGAAGCCCAATAGGTACCTCTGCATAGTTGAAGCTTTGGATGGGGAATCTTCCTAGAAAAGCACAGGTTTTCTAAAAGGCTAGCTGCTAGAATGGGTCTGGCTGCTTACCTCTGCAGAAAGGAGATTTGCCTCATGGCAACCTGTTCTGAGAGCTTCTGAGACTTCTGAGAGTTCACAGGTGTGGGAAAGGTCAATATCATGGGTAATAAAGGCTCTCCACCTGATTTCTCACTAGCTCCCTATGAGGATCTAAGAGCTAGGTTGTCACCAGGAACTAGGAACTAGTTGGCTTTAGGAGCTAGGAGGCCACCAGTCCTCCAAAGAAAGTGCCATATCCCAGGTGTTTTGTCTAGTCATTCTCTGGGTAGTACAGATCTTCCCCCAACCACGGTAACAAATGTATGCAAATATTGTCCTAGGGCTAAATGACCCCTCTTTCCTTCTCTCCTAGGCATATGACCTGCTCTGCATAATGAGACCTTTCTCCATTGCTGCATTCATCACAAACCTCTCAGCAGAGGCTGCCATTCTTGTACAGATGAAAAACGAACTCCAATCTTTTAGAAAGAGTCATCGTGGTGTTTTTCTTTGCTTGTCTCAGTCTCTGCCAATTTAGAGTCAGATACAACGTGCCACATGATTCTTTTTAAAATTGGACTCTGGCTGGTACTGCTTTTCCTGCCCACTGCCCATCTGCAAGCTCTAAAGGCAATTTGAGAGCTGGGCGGGAGCCCATAGAGAACACACAAGGAAGAACTGAAATATTTGACAAGACTTGGTCCTAAAGGAAGTGATTTTTATTACCCTAAATGTCCTGGAGAGCCTGATGCCTCTGGCACAAGAAGAGTACAGGCTCCATTATGCCCGGAAGGTCAGAAGGCTTCTGTCATTAGCTTTGGCATACTTTTGTAAGATACGAGTCATGGGGCAGTCTGCAGTGGGCTGAACTTGAGAGGGCCATAGAGAAAGGCCTCATCTCCTGGAACTGCAAGGGAGAACTGGCAGGTACGGGATGGTCACTGGGCTTGATGGATTTTATGGTGGGGACTGAGGTCTGCATTCATAGGGCAATTTTTGAGTCCTGAAGGAAGAGGTTGTGCCAGGCCATGCCCCTTATTGACTGAAATGTCCCTGAAGTTGGCTGCTAGATAGGGCTGGTAACATAAAGCCAGATGTCATCCTGAAATCAAAGGACATGCTGAATTATTTCTCAGCATCCTTTTCATTTGGGTAAAATCCAGATGTCTAATTCTTTCCCATTATAAAATCATTCTCTCTCATTCAATGAGGGAGCCTGAAACACACTCTTGTGATAGTTTATTAACATCACAAAGAAAGTACACTTTATTTCACAAAGTACACTTTATTTCCATTTGGTTAGCCCATTAAAATGTTTTATACAAAGTAAACATTATGAAATATATAAATTTAAATAACTTTGCTACATCCTACATACACCTCCAAATAGATGATATCATTTGCAAATTAAGTAAGTTAAACAGTCTTAGAATACTTTGACTGGTCTAGAAAAATTCACCTGTTGACTTCTTTATTTTGTTCCAAGCCCCATTATCTACTAGTCATTGAGCCTGGGCCAGCACTGATATATCACTTGATATCCAAATTTCCAAATCCTGTTCTAATGGTAGAATCAACTGCTGAGTCTAAGACAATGATTGAAGAACAGAAATTAACAAGGTGAAAGCTCAGAATCACAGTTTTCTTGTCCCCCCCAATGAAATATTTTTTATGGTTCATCAGCAAGAGAATAACAAGTAACTCAGAGTGGAAAGCAACATATGGTCCCAGAATAGCAGCATATGAGTAACAGTTGATGTCATGTGGCCAAGTTCATTGTTGTAAGAAAAGACAATGTCCAATCTAGTCTTAGGTTAAATTTCATCACAAGATATCTGGTATTGTTAAAGAGGTTGAAGTAATTTATTTATTAATTTATTTTGGCTTTTGTACCACACCTAATGGTACTCGGTCATTACTTCTATTCTGCACTAAGAAATCACTTCAGGGAACCATATAGGTTTCCAGGGTTTGTACCTGGGTCAGCTGCATGCAAAGCAAATGACCTACATTCTGTACTATCTCTCCAGTTCTGGAAGTAATTTATTTCTAGTTGAAAAGAATTATTTTTTTGGTTTGGGGACAACATGCTGGTGATGTTCAGGGATCACTCCTGGTAGAACTTGGGAGACCATGTGTTGCTAGGGGATTGAACTCATGTCAGCCATATGCAAAGCAATAGCCTTATCTACTATCTATCCAACCCCCAAATTAGAGTAATTTAATACTCTCACTTAGCATATAAGCCTTCTGCAGACAGATTTGAGATCACAAATGACAAATATACAAGGTCTATGTTTCTGATACCTTCCATGGACAGACATTACTAATTCACTACTGTACTCCTTCATCTGTCCATCACCACACAGTATTCCAAGCAGTCCTTGCTCACCAATTGTGCTAAGATTCAAGATGACAATTATTTCCTAGCCTTGATCCTTCTCAATTGTTCTAGTTTTTATATTCTATGTGAAATAGAATATAACAATCATTGAAGCTGGATAAACATATGAGTTGGTCTTTAGCCTAATTATTTAATAAAGACCGTTAGCCTTTAGCTTAATCATTTAACTGATTTGGAGAGTAGCAGGTTTGGATAATGCCGCCTGGCTGTGCCAAGGCTTACTGATGGCCTCTGAGCTGAGGGATCACTTCTGGTGGAGTTAGGGATCATATATGGTATGAGGAATGGAACCTGTCTTGGCCGTGTGCAAAGTAAGCAATCTACTGACTGTATTATTTCTCTGGTCTTCATTTAACTGCTTTAAACTGGTGCCTATCAATGGATAAAGACACTTCAGTTACTTTAAGTATGATAATAATGCATGTTAAGTGCTTAGTGTTTTGCCTGGCATATAGTAAATGTAGTAAATATTTAATAATGTTAGTATTATCATATTAAAAATTTAAGGCTACTGATATTGACAACAGAATTTATATTTCCATTGAAAGATGGAAAGTTTGACCTATAATATATAGTAAGTCAAACCATGTGAAATTGATAATCGATTGTTTTTGGCAGCTGATTCTTTTGGATCAAACTAATACATATGTTATATTTTGTTCAAAACTACCTGTTCCAGCTTTATCAAACACTTCCCATCAAAGATGACCCTCAAAACATATTCTTACATTTCAAAATCTTCTTCAAATTGGTAAGCCTGGCGAAAAGTCCAGTGGAAAAGTTAAGGATTTATTTTATTTCACTATCTGGGATCTAACCCCATCCCCTTTAAAGCTCTCATTTCCCCCTTTGTAGATTGGGATAATTGTGCTTTCTCTACAGGGATTTTGTGATGATAAGAGATAATTATTAAAAAGGTGTCACTTCAGGGCCAGCGAGGTGGCGCTAGAGGTAAGGTATCTGCCTTGCAAGCGCTAGCCAAGGAAGGACCATGGTTGGATCCCCCAGCTTCCCATATGGTACCCCCAAGCCAGGGACAATTTCTGAGCACTTAGCCAGGAGTAACCCCTGAGCATCAAACGGGTGTGACCCGAACAACAAAACAAAACAAAACAAACAATAAAAAGATGTCACTTCAAAATCAAAATTTAATAAAAGTTAAAGCTATTTTGCCAAAGCAAGGTGTCATTAGTTCTATTAGATCATGCCACTTCAGAAAACACTAGCATTCAACATTTAGTTTTAATAATATTTTATATATAAAAGCTACACATAAATTAGAGAACCCATGCAATCATGCCAAATAATCATCTTAAAGATATTGATAATATTCTTAAGTAATTATTAAGACAATGAAGTAAATATATAGTGTTTTGTCTTTAAAAATAGTACCTCATCAAGTTAAAACATGTATGATAATCGGGATAGTAAGAACATATGTTAACAAGTGCCTTAAGCATAGGACTCCTACATTAAAATCTGAATCACATACATCAGAGTAACTCACAAAGAAAGGGATTGATTTCTTTCTTAGAGGTCTTTAATATGAGTCAGGAAAGTGTGATTTTGGTGTATTTTGCTTAAATAAAGGGCTCTAAACTTTCTGGCCTCCAAAGCCATTTTCAGCTCATTGACTAATAATTCTTTCTTTCTTTTTATTTTATTTATTTTTTTTTTTGACTAGTAATTCTAAAAACAAACAGTTTTCTTTTTCCTTCAAGGGAGGTTCCTTTTGTGTACTTAAACCAGGAAGATCTTTTAGTAAAGGGAGAAGGTGTTTGTTGACCAGGAACTAGGAGAGGTGAATGCGGTTCAGTTTCAAATCAGAGATTTTTCTGCATTTGTGCACAGAACTTCAGCCAACCTGGTGAAAGTCATCTTTAGTCGGCTTCAAAGGCGCTGTTTGTAGCTCCCACATATTCTGACTTCTTTTTGTGCCTTGTCCACATTTTTCTGAGGATGCTGGGCACACCACAGGAAGCATTTCCTGTCAGTGGTAGGGAGGCTTCTGCTCCTTGGGGAAGTGTTGGGTAGTCTTCAGTTATCTTCTTGCGTTGTCTGGGGCTAAAGAAAAGCCAGGGTGAGTGGGTGAGGCAGTCAATGCACTTAGTCAAACATTTAGTCCTTCCTTCCTTCCTTCCTTCCTTCCTTCCTTCCTTCCTTCCTTCCTTCCTTCCTTCCTTCCTTCCTTCCTTCCTTCCTTCCTTTCTCTTTCTTTTTTCTTGGCAGGCTCAGGGGACCTTATGGGATACCCGGATTTGAACCACCATTCTTCCTGGATCGACTGTGTGCAAGGCAATGCCCCAAATGTTTAGTTTTTAATCATCCCTCTCCCCAAGAGCAGGGGCCAACTTCCTCAGCTCACATATTACTTGTGTAGAATAGACCACTCTCTTCGGTACTATGAAGGAACAATTCTCCAGGGAGACCTTCCAGAGGAGTGAGGGAGAAAATGAGATGACCTTAGGTGTACCCTGCTAGCTCAGCCTTCTGCCTACATCTTCCCTAGAAAAGGCAAATGTCCCCAAATCACCAGCTCTAGAAAGGGGTTGAGTTCAGAATGGAATTTTGCTCCCTGCTCAGTGCATAACCTCAGGCAAGTGGCTCAACCATTTTAGTTTCCTAATATGTAAAATGGTGCGATTGCTCCTCTTAAAAGAATGACCTTATTTTTCTAATTGCCAGGACTTTAAGAACAAATTAAAATGAGAATATATGAATTTGGAGAGAAAAGAATCACTAGAACCTTTGCAATGGGCTTCAGAAAGTCTGGCCTCTATCAAGTTGCAGTAAAGAATGTACTGGTTTACTCTGGCACTCAGCAACAACTATTGCTGCTCAGAACAATTTAGCACGAGAGTTTAATACAATCCAAGCAATTTTCTTACTTTCCTCCAGTTAGGTTCCTCTGCACTGACTTGACTTTTAGAATGCTTCTAGATTACTTTCTTGCATCTGAAAGGATTTCCTATGAAATCCCATGGCTTTTGTGAACTAAGTACT
>PVKC010044595.1:0-11561 GCA_004027635.1 Crocidura indochinensis | reverse complement strand
AAAAAAAAAAGATAAACATAACCTAATAATCCCTAACTTTGCAACTATATCATTTCCAAGACAAAAGAAATTTTGCAGATAAGATTAAGGATAGGACCTTGAGATCAGATTATCCTAGATTATCTGGTAGAGCCAATGTAATCACTAGGGTTTTTACACAATAGAGGTAGGAGAGTAACAGAGAAGAAACTCTGACACAAACATAGAACAGACTTATTTGAGGCCTAAACCAAGAAAAACTGCTGGCTTCTAAAATTGGAAAGGGCAAGAGAGGGGTTCCTCATGTACCTTTGAACCTCCAGAAGGAACATAATTCTAAGAACTCATTGGTTTATTCTTTTAAGGTTAAGGTTACTCATTGATTTATTCCTTTAAGGTTAAGGACTACCTTCAGTAGTCCCAGAAAACACAATTACATTGTTCTAAACTATTAATCTAGTTATGCTTACCATAGGAAATAGAAAACTAATGCAGATCAGGAACTAGAGGAATAGTACAGTGGGTAGGGTTCATTCAGCAGACCCAGGTTCAATTTAGAGAATCCTAGATGGTTCCCCAAAGTCACCCAGGAGTGATTCATGAGTGCAGAACCAGGAGTAACCCCTGAGTACAGCTGGGTATGCCTCCAAAGCCAAAAAATATATTAATACAAATCCCAAAAAGATGATGAAGAGGAATCTAGACAATGACTTACAAAGGCCAGGAAAACATAAAAGAAAAATAAAGTCTAGAGTTAGCTAACAAAATAATGTCCCTAATATTTAAAACCTAATAAAAGTTAAAGTCGGGGTCGGAGATATAACACAGAGGCGTTTGCCTTGCAAGCAGCCAATACAAGACCTAAGGTGGTTGGTTCGAATTTCGTGTCCCATATGGTCCCCTGTGCCTGCCAGGAGCTATTTCTGAGCAGATAGCCAGGAGTAACCCCTGAGCACCGCTGGGTGTGGCCCAAAAAGAAAGAAAAAAAAGAGAAAAAAAAAGTTAAAGTCAACTTCTCTCAGGAAAAAAGAATGCAATGGTCCTAAGATACAGATTTTCATGTGTTTTGAAATTAAGTTTATTAGGCTGCAAAAAAATTCAAAAATTATAATTTGGAAACATTCAGAGTAAGAAGGCTATATTATATGTGACAAGAGAGAACAGAAGTAATGCCATATTTTAGCCATTTCTGTTTCCTGATACTCAATACAATTTATAAGAACATAAACTTCTAGGAGACGAACTTGTGGCAATAAATTCTCATAAACTTCAAGAAAAGTGTTTTAAAAAGTTTCTTTTCAGGGGGAACACCTGGCAATGTTTAGAGGTTACTCCTGGTTCTGAACTCAGAAATCACCACTTGACAGCATTTGAGAGACCATATGAAAAGCCAGGATCAAACCCAGGTCAAATAGATGGTAGGCAAGTTTTCAACTGTACTATCTCTCTGGCCTGAGAAAGCATTTTGAAAAGAATGTTTAATGAAAACTCCACCACATCTCATTCATTATTACATATAGCATAGATCGGAATCCATTTGTTTGCACTAAAAACTGCTCATTTTAAGAGATCAATACAAACTTGCCATCCTTAATTTTGTCTCCTGCCCCACAAAATCTCTTCTTAGATGATATTTGAAGTATGCTGGATTTAATTCAGGCACTTGAAAATATGCATGGGGCAGTATTTTCCAAGAAGAATGATATTTTGCTCCCTTAATAGACTTTTTATTTAGTAACATCAACATATGTGTCTATAATCCATACATGGAGAACTACTTGAGAAAGAATTTAATTTGGCACTAACTCCACTAGACTTTCAGAGTTGGTGACCACAGTACACACAGGACAAGCCATGAAAAAGGGGTATAGAGGAAAATGGGACACAAGCTTAGAGTACATGGCAAGTTTGGAGTCCAGGAATAGGATGAGGCTGGCACTCTGGAAGTCCAGCTAGGCTGGATTATCCTAAAAAATTATGTCCAGGCAGGACCCTGATGTGCTTTGATGTACCTGTCAGATTTAGAGTTCACAAGAAGATGCAGGAATTCAGGCAAGATTAGCTCCATACCTGGCAGAGGAGCACCAATAGGTTAGATCAGTGGTCAGCAACCTGCGGCTCGAGAGCCACATGTGGCTCTTTACACTTTTTTTTTTTTTTTTGGTTTTTGGGTCACACCCAGTGACGCTCAGGGGTTACTCCTGGCAATGCACTCAGAAGTCGCTCCTGGCTTGGGGGACCATATGGGAAACTGGGTGATCGAACCGCGGTCCGTCCTAGGCTAGCGCAGGCAAGGCAGGCACCTTACCTCCAGTGCCACCGCCCGACCCCGGCTCTTTACACTTTTTTTTTTTTTTTGGTTTTTGGGTCACACCTGGCAGTGCTCAGGGAGTTACTCCTGGCTCCATGCTCAGAAATTGCTCCTGGCAGGCACGGGGGAACCATATGGGGCACTGCGATTCGAACTGATAACCTTTTGCATGAAAGGCAAGCGCCTTACCTCCATGCTATCTTCCAGGCCCCTCTTTACACTTTTAATTTGACTCTTCTGTGTGCCGGGCAGCCTCTCCAGGAGTCAGGACTCTGCTCCTAGTCTCTCTCAGTGCGCACCCTGTCTGGCTCTCAAAATAAATTTCAATCGTGGTTTTGGCAAGATTTGGCTCAGTTGAATAAAAAAGTTGCCGACCACTGGTGGATGATGCCTACTTCTGGAGATACAGCTCTCCCCTTTCTACACTGGTTTTGAAAGGTTTCCTGTTGTAGATGGAAAAAGGATGAACGAGTCCATTAAAATATTGAGGAAATCAGGGGTCATACATAGAGCCAGTATAGGATAAGATATCTACCTTGCATGAGAAAACCCAGGTTCAATCGTGGCACCAATTATTATTTCCTGAGAATTGATAGGAACAATGCCTACAGGTAAGGCTAGGAGTGGCCCCTGAGCACTACAGGTCATGCCCTTCCAAATAAAGAGGCCTAGATTTTCTGAATCATATCAGACATAAAATATCCAGCTTTGGGGAGTTTTGGATCGGGTATTTAATTTAAGTGAATTTTCTTCTTTATGCTCATTATACTAACTACAAAAATTATAAGAGAAATATTAGTGTATTAATAACAATGTCAATATAGAAAATATTTTTTTTGCCACACCTGGCGGTATTCAGGGGTTACTCCTGGCTCTATGCTCAGATATCACTTCAGGAAGGCTTGGAGGGCCATATGGGATGCTGGGGATCAAACCTGGGTCTGTTCTGGGCCAGCCACATGCAACACAACCTCTACTTCTGTGCTCTCTCTGGCCTACAAAATATTTTTTAATAAATTATTTTAAGACCACGTATTGCATAGTTGATCATAATACATTTGTTTACAGGTCAGTGGTGATGGAATTTTTTTAAATTACAGCAACTCAAAAATTAAGGAGGACACAAGAAATAGAAACATATACCCTACTCATGGACTGAGAGTATTAATATCATTAAAATGTCAATACTTCTCAAAGCATTGTATAGATTTAATGCAATCCCTATAAGAATGAACATGACATTTTCAAATAAGTGGATCAAACACTCCTAAAATTCATATGAAACAATAAACATCCACAAATAACTAAAGAAATCCTTGGGGAAAAGGAGATGGAGTAATCAATTTCCATTGTACTATAAAGCAGTATAAAACCATATGGAATGAAACAAAGACAGATCCTCAAATCAATGGAATAAACTTGAATATTCTGGTATGGATCTGCTTATATACAATCAATTCATCTTTGCTAAAGTTACCAAAAACAAAACATAACAAAGTCGAACACAGAAAGTCTCTTCAACAAGTGGTGCTAGGAAGGTTGGTTAACTGTATACACAAACAGTGTTCTCAAACCTTTATTTAATATCATGCACAAAGGCAAAATCAATTGGATTAAGATCTTGATATTAGACCTGAACCCTAAAGTACATAGAGGAAAATATAGGCAGAACACTACATGACATTGAAACAAAAGGCATCTTCAAGGAAGAAATACCATTGGCCAAACAAGTGGAAGCAAAGATAAACAAATGGAACTATGGTAAAAATGAGAAGCTTTGGGGCCAGAGTGATAGAACAGCGGTAGGGCACTTGCCTTGCATGCAGCCAATCTGGGACAGACCTGGGTTCATGACATCCGATATGGTCCCCCTAAGTCTGCCAGGAGCTATTTCTGAGCACAGAGACAGGAGTAACCCCTGAGTGCTGCCAGATGTGACCCAGCCCCCCAAAAAATAAAATAAAAGCTTTGTACCTCAAAGATAACCCATGGAATGGGAGAAACTATTCATCTAATACCCATCTGAGAAAGGATTGATATATAAGAGGTTTATATATAAGATATACAAGGCACTGGTAGATGTTAGCAAGAAAATAATCATCTAGCCCCATCCAAAAACGGGGAGAAAAAAATGAACAGACATTCCCTCAAAGAAGAAATACAGCTGGCCAAAAGACATATGAAAAAATGCTCCACATCACTAATCATCAGAGAAACGCAAATCAAAAACAACAATGAGAAATCACCACACCACAGAGATTGGTGCACATCAAAATCAAAACAAAAAACAAAAATAAGAACAGCCAGTGCTGGTGCTGAGAACTATTAAAAATCTAATAACAGGGAGCCAAAGAGATAGCATGGAGGTAAGGCGTTTGCCTTGCTTCCAGAAGGTTGGTGGTTCGAATCCTGGCGTCCCATATGGTCCCCTGAGCCTGCAAGGAGCGTTTTCTGAGCGTAGAGCCAGGAGTAACTCCTGAGCGCTGCGGGTGTGACCCAAATGCCCCCTCCCCCAAATCTAATAACGAAGGCCAGAGAGATAGCATGGAGGTAGGGCATTTGCCTTGCATGCAGAAGGTCGGTGGTTCGAATCCCGGCATCCCAGATGGTCCCCCGAGCCTGCCAGGAGCGATTTCTGAGCATAAAGCCAGGAGGAACCCCTGAGCCGGTTGTGACCCAAACACCCCCCCCAAAAAAAACTAATAACGTTGTGCATTTACCTGAAACTCTGCAAAATATTAGACCACTAGTTACACTGGTTACATAATTATTTATTTGCAGTGGAGCATAGAACAAAAAGTAGCTATTAAGGTCTATACAGATAGAACACACAGTTTAATCAGCAGTATAATGACCTATGCAAATAGGGTCAAAATATTAACTTAGAAGAAAGTTAATTTTTTGGAGGTGATCCAGGTGCAAGAAGTTTTTAAAGCAGCTTCTCTTCAGTCAGGCTTTGGCTGGGCTTGAATTCTCTATCTCCACCTTCTGTGGTTGGTTGCTGAAGTCGCCTGGGACAAAAAGTCTTTGGTTCCTGGGCTGGAATCTGATGGGAGGTTCACTCATCTCTCTGTTGTTGGTCCCCCTCTAATGGAGCTATCTCTTTGGCTTCTATCCCATCAGTGACCTCAATAAGCTGATGCAAGTTGGGTGGCTTAGGTAATCGCACAAAGTTCCTTTGGTAGAAGAAAAGCGGTGAGTGTCTGGGAAGCTGCCCAGAGACTTCAGATCTCTCCTCTTCACTGCCTATTCTGTCCCGCCTGAATGGGCCTTTGCTACCAGGGGTGGTGGGGCAGCCAAACAAAACTGCAGAGTGAATCGTTAGAACTTAAGTCAATGCTACACAGAAACTTCCTGGGATTGTTTCTCTTAATAGCTGTCCAGTGAACAAGACATCTTTGGTGGCATTTCTGTTGATAGATCCATAACCATTCTGGACAGTGAATTATGTGACAGTGCCCAGGACTTGGATTGCCAGCACTGGCTTGTCTAACTGACTCAGTGCTTGGGGCATGGAAGTATCTCTGGTTGAGCTGGTTTTAAACTCTGAGTCTAGATGGTAGCTGGTTCATCATCCTTGGAAGATGGGAGTCTCTCTGGTTTAGTGCCAGTAGTAAAGGATACATTAACAGCTCCAAGAAGGCCTTTAGATAGAGAACTCATCACCACTGGGAAGGCACCCCTTCCCTGTTGGGGCACGTGCAAGGGAGATTTTCTAGAGAGCCTGGCACATACAGTCAAGAGTGAGAAATGCAGGTAGATGGACCAGCACAATATGAAGCCATTCAGAATGGAGGCTATGTTCATTGATGTTTCAGTGAAGGGAACTGCACACTCAGTCCAGCCTGAGGGGGCCATCATGATGATAATCTATTAGAAGGTCAAATAACATACCCTTGTTGGGGTCTTTTCAGGACCTTCAGGTGCCAGATGTAAAATGATCCTATGTGCCATATTTCCAACCTCTAGTGAATGGGTCTGGAGCAGGGTTGCTGCGAAGAATTATTAAAAACAAGCCAATCAGAAGAAAAGCCCATGGAGTGGGTGGCTTCTTGTCTCATGGTCTCCCTGGGCACTCCAAATTGATTTCTTTTTTATTCTACCAGTACAAATTCAACTGGGCAGGGGAGGGTCAAGTGAGATCCAGGTGGACTTTTACATATCAAAGGGGTAGGTGAAAAGGAAAGAGAAAATTGGGGGAATGCCTTTGTTTTGCTTAAAAGCAGGATGTGATCCAATAATAGGGAATTTACTACAAGTAGTGAGGCAGTGCAATTAGGGCAGAAAAGGGACCACTATGACAATGACGATGATAGTTGGAACTGATCGCACTGGACAAGAACTGGGTGCTGAATAGATAAAGTGATAGGCAGGTACCCCTTCATTGACAATAGTACAAATCACAATATCTAAAAGGAAAAAAATAGAGGAGAAAGAGAGATAAAGTGAGTGAGCAAGCAACAGAGAGAGGGAGGGAGAGAGAGAGATAGAGATAGAGAGAGAGAGAAAGAGAGAGAGAGAGAAAGAGAGAGAGAGAGAAGAGTAAAATGTCCCAGAGGCAGGCAGTAAGGAGGGTAGGAGAGAAGCTGGGGACATTGATGGTAGGACATGTGCATTGTACATGTAAGCATACATTGTAAGACTGAAACTCAATCATGATCAACTTTGTAACTATAGTGTTTCAATAAAAGAGAAAAAAAGTACAAGAAAATTTGTGAAATTGCTGTATCTCATAATGAGGTCATTAAGTCATTGTCAAAAGATCTACTTAGCTCTTGTTGCTAGTTGATTTTTGTTAGTTATTTTTTTTCTAAACATTAGATGACTTTGATGCCACATAGATGTTTACTTTGGTGTGTTCCTAGTGGG
Organism: Crocidura indochinensis; assembly: GCA_004027635.1. Taxonomy (NCBI): domain Eukaryota; kingdom Metazoa; phylum Chordata; class Mammalia; order Eulipotyphla; family Soricidae; genus Crocidura; species Crocidura indochinensis. The sequence continues at coordinate 4,402 of PVKC010044595.1, read as the reverse complement.
ATGACAATATTGAAAAATTTGTGGTTGTTGGGCCGGAAAGATAGCACAGAGGTAGGGCTTTGTCTTGCATGCAGCTGATCCAGGACAGACAGTAGTTGGAATCCGGCATCCCATATGGTCCCCCATGCCTGCCAGGAGCGATTCCTGAGCATAGAGCCAGGAGTAACCCCAGAGCGCTGCTAGGTGTGACCCAAAATTTCAAAAAATAAAAAATTGGGGGTTGTTGCACAGCAGCATATGAGGTCCAGGAATTCCAAACTCTGTGATTTATTTTGCAGCTTTTGTGGGGCATGGATTCAGTTGGCAGGCTTTCCAGAAGAATGAGAGAAGTAGGGAAAAGGGTATCTTCACTCTCTCCAAAAATGTCCTAAAGATGTCAGCCCAAATACTGGCATACCTGGAGTTTTGGACGGCTTGGTTGTCTGATATCATGGTTAAGTGATGAGTCATCGATGAAGCAGAGAATGTAGGTGGTGAATACAGCTGGTGTCACTCTGGCAAGATGGAAACTTGACTTGTTCTCTTCTTCTAAGATTGCCAGCCAGTGTCCCATGATTTTTCATGGCTTGATTTACAACTTTTTTTTTTTTGATTTACATCTTTTTTGAGACTAGATTGAATCTCTGGAGCTGGCCAAGTGCAGAAATAGTGACTGCCAAATACAAAATCTTTAAAAGTTCTGTATGCCAATCAAATATTTGCAAATATGGATACAGATACATTCAAAATATTTGTAATAAAAATGAAACTATGGCTAATCTAGATGAATATGCATAAAAGCAGAAAGTTAAAAATGATTGAAACATCTAAATATGGGATAGCTTAAGTAAATTATGAAGTCTCTCTTTATGGAAATTTGAAGATTTAACTCCCCTCCCCCCAAAATTCCAGGTTATAAATATTTACACTTGTGGGTCAGAGAGTCCATAAAGTCTTGTTGGCAACTATTTAATCCTATATTTGTAGCACAAAAACATTCATGATGATAGGGAAATGAAAGAACACAATTGTGTTTGTAAAACTATTTATAAATTAGGTGACTAGTCCACTGGTCAAATTTGTTGATCCCTGTCTCTAATAACATGTACATATGTATGTTACCCCTCCTCCCAACTTCCTGCTATCTCACCTGGAGAGATAGATCCTCCAATAGCTGGAAGGGGTCTATGGAAGGTAATAAATGGGTTGCCTGAGGGGTGTGAGGGGATTCAGTAATAAGCCAGGGGAAGAAGCAGCATAGAGGAATAAGAGACAGCTTTAGATGTAGAGCAGCAGCAATGAGGCTGCTTAAAAGGTTAGTTTAGTAGCTATATAAGATACATGCATGGTGGTTAGAGCCTTGTAATAAAGCTGATATCTTAGAGGTCACCTGGATTAGCTGTATGTAAGGCAAGAACTACACCTGTTGAACTATCTCTCTGCTCTCAGGAGGAAGTCATATTTAAAACAAATTATGACACAAATAAAGCATCACAAAATATTTACAAATCTACTAGTCATATACAACCATTTTCATTTGTGCTCCTTTCAGTTCTTATCTATACTATGTAGTTGCTAAAATATAACGTGTATATTAAAATATTTTAACAGCTTTATTCCTATTGTATCCTTAGGATAAGAAGTTTGTGAAAAATTAAATTCAATAATGGGGGCCAGAGAGATAGCATGGAAGCAGGTCGTTTGCCTTGCATGCAGAAGGACAGCAGTTTGAATCTCCGCATCACATGAGGTCCCTGAAGCCTGCAAGTAGCGATTTCTGAGTGCAGAGTCGAGGAGAAACCCCTGAGCACCACCGTGTGTGACCCCCAAACCAAATCCCCCCAAATTAAATTAAATTAAATAAATATTCATAATGACTATGATCATAGCAAAGATAATGTGAAATAGAGAAATTTAGGTAAAGTTTTCAAAATAAGCTTTTTGGAGGAGATCTTAGCAATTGCAGTCACAATGATACTGTTAAGTGTTATTAAGAATCTTTCAGAAGAGACATCATGTTGAATCTCTCAGACTCCTTTTGTTCACACAGCCCAGGGGTTAAACACAATAAAAATTCCCTAGGTATTGATATTACTGTTTTTCTTATTATAGACAGTGGGAATGACTTTAATGCTTCCAAAAGCTGACAGAACAATGCAAAATAATCAAAGCTTAGTGTATAAACTATTCTATTTGCTTTTGTCATCCAGTCTGAAGTCCCTGAACATACTTTTGTATGTATGATGCACTGCTAATGGTACAAACATTATTATCTGCAGCACTTTAATCCTTGCACAAGTTTATCAAAATCTGGGCAATGATAACTAGAACAAATAATCTAGAAAAGCTTAACAGTGACATATATAAGCACTATGAGGTAGAGGGAAGGGTGGGAAAGAGACTCAAGAATCAGTGTGTTGGTGAAGAGTGATGTACATTCAATGACTGACATCCAAGTATGATCATTTTTGTAACCACAGTGTTTAAATAATAAATTATTTTAAAAAATCAGAATTTTGGGGTCCTTGGATGAGAGAGGTAGGTATACTGGGTGGGAATGGTGTTGATTATGTGTATGAGAAATCATTAATAATAGTGCTGTAAACCACATAATCTCAATGAGGAAAGTCTAAAAGAATCTGGGACAAGACAAGATTTTTTCTTTTTTTGGTTTTTGGGTCACATCCAGCAGTGCTCAGGGGTTACTCCTGGCTGTCTGCTCAGAAATAGCTCCTGGCAGGCACACAGAACCATATGGGACACCGGGATTCAAACCAACCACCTTTGGTCCTGGATCGGCTGCTTGCAAGGCAAACACTGCTGTGCTATCTCTCTGGGCCCCACAAGTCAAGATTTTTCACTCTCACTACTTCTTAAGTATGAGAAGTACTTGCCATTGCAAGTTGGCAAGAAAAAGATATCAAAGAATCTGTAGGAAAAGAAGTCAAACTTATTATTTTCAGATGATATGATACTATATTTAAAAAATACTAAATACTACAAAAAGCTTCTAGAAACAATGGATTTGTATAGTAAAGGGGCAGGTTACAAAATGAACATGCAAAAATCTATGGTTTTCTATATAAAAATAATAAAAGAGAAGAAAGATATTTAAAAAAATCACATTCACAATTCTGCCTCAGAAAATCAAGTACCTTGAAATCAATTTAAGTAAAGAAGTTAAAGACTATACAAAGAAAACTACAGCACATTACTGCAAAAATGAAAGAGGACATAAAGAAATAGAAACACATTCTCTGGCTTGTGTATTGGGAGGATTAGCATTATTATAATGTTAATACTCCTCAAAGTATAAATTATCTATACTTTTATTTATCTATACAAAGTATCAACATATGGATTTATTGCAATCTCTATAAGGCTTATTATAGTTATAAGATTACTATAAGATATTTCAAATAGATTATAAATGTATAATATATTTATAAAAATATATTATTATATATGTATATATAATTATATATACTTATATAATATATAAATTATATATATATTTATAAATATATATATAAATAAACCTTCCTGCACTTTATATGGAGCAAAAAAACTCCACATATAACTAAAGCAATCAATAATTGTGGGAAAAAGTAGGAGGCATCACTTTCCCTAACTTCAAACTGTACTATAAGGTGATATGATTAAAATAGCATGATATTGGAATAAAGAGAGTCTTTCACTCAGATCAATGGAATAGACTTGAATATCTTGAGACAAATCCTCAGGTATATGTTCAATTAATCTTTGATCAAGGAGCAAGAAATATTAAGTAGAACAAGGAAAGTCTCTTCAACAACAGATGCTGGGAAAATTGACCATCTACATGCTAAAAATAAACTCAGACCTTCTTTTAACACCATGCACAAAAGTCAAATAAAAATTGATTGAAGATCTTGATACTAGACTGGAAACAATTAGGTACAGAGGGAGAAATGTAGGAAAAACTCTCCATGACATTGAAGCTAAAGGTAACTTAAAGGAAGAAATATGACTGGCCAAGCAAGTGGAAGCAAAAATAAAAACACAGGACTACATTAATGAGAAGCTTCTATACCTCAAAGGAAATGGTGAACAGGATACAAAGACTTCCCACAGTATAGCATAAACTATTCACCCAATAACTATCTGATAAGGGGTTAATATCTAAGCTATATAAGGCACTGTTTGAACTCAGTAAGCAAACAAATCATCTAACCCCATCCAAAAATGGGGACAAAAATGAACAGAAACTTCCTCAAAAAAGACATACAGAAGCCCAAAAAGCACATAAAAATATGCTCCACATCATTAATCATCAGATGCAAGTCAAAGCAACAATGAGATATCTCACATCACAAACACTGGTACACACACACACACACACACACACACACACACACACACACACACACACAGAGAGAGAGAT